>JAPWTK010000150.1:820000-1020245 GCA_029963805.1 Aromia moschata | reverse complement strand
AGTCCAGTCGACGTACTATTGGAGTCCAAGCTCATAAACATCGGTTCGTAGCCGTTCGTAGATATTGTAGCGTGAACAACACCCGTTGTTTATCAAATTTCTTTCGTGTAACGCGTAAACTCATGGGTAAATGCATCGCAGTGGATTATAAAAGAAAAAACTAAATGTGTACATGACCTGAAACGAAGTATTTCTTTCTTTAAGTAAGTCGTCTTCTTGTTCGTATACTTTTGCAATTCCAGAGTAGGCATACAGCTGATGTGCCCTTGATCGCGCTGCTACTGAATAGCGGTAAATTTGTGAAGTCTTGTCAAGTTAAAGTATATAATTTAAAAATTATTGACTAATATGACGTACCTTATTTGTCTCTTTAAAATAAATAAAGTCATGGTTTGATTTTTCAGAATGGAGAGCATGTTAGATGAGAAAAACGAACTGCCAGACACGTTCCTCTCAGAAATATACAAGTGGGCATTAGAATGTAAGTGTTTTACATAGTGTCACCAACGAAAGACATGATTAGGGTCCGGAAGGTGTGGTACCGCGTAATTGCACTATGTACGTATTTATTTTAGAGTTTGTGTAGTGTATATACATATTATCTGATTTTGTGTCGATTTTTGTAATAATGGCACGAAAATTACGAGGATTTTACAATAGGCGGATCACATATTTGCCTTGCAATCGTCGATATATACATATATATTTCGTAGAAGTCGAGAGTGTGAAAGAGATTTAGATCAGAATATCCATCAACAAAATATTACTGTTTGAAAAGAGGAATTTTTGTCTTCTTGGTCTCTCATATGTCCTTTCGTCAATGACATGACGAACCTGAGTTGTAGCACACTTTCCAGACCTCAGTCAAATCATCATACACTCACTTTTTGAAGGTTGCTTAAATTCTGATAATTTTTTGTACTACAGTAAGCCAGTGGCGGCTGGTGATAAAGGGCACAGGGGCACGCGACCAGCCCAAATTTCAATAGAAAATATTTCTTTTGTGTTAATTTACTATAAATTACTGTTACAATAATATCAATTAATTGTATACGACAAACTATTCATATTCTAATAATTATTTTTATCACATATATATGACAGACTATCGATCGAGCACCGAGCCACCGTAGTCTGAATTCCTTGCATTTCGCGCGCGTGGGCGAGGGCACACAGTTTCTCAGCCCTCGTTTTTAATCGGGCTTTTTCGGTGACTGGTAAAGTTTGGCGACCATTGCAGACAAAACGTCCGGCGTTAAATCGGTCGAAAATCAGCTGAAAGGGTCACACTTGTTGAGTGACCGTTTTTAGTTTTATTGTTTATTTTCTTCGCTGAGAAGTGTGTTTTTTACTGTTTTTGATTGTGAAACGTTTCAAAATGAATTCGGTGGACCTTTTATTGACTAATAAAGATATTACATACGAGATCCGAACGGAAATTAAACGGTTAGGAAGGCCAATACCCGATTTGATTATTTCCAAAACCGACGTAGGAAAATCGCGAAATTATTCACGAAATGTTAATAGTAGTGTCTATGACAGATTTAAGTGGTTATGTGGGTGTCCTGAAACAAACAAACTGTTTTGTTTTATTTGTTTAGTGATGAGTGGCAACCAAAGTGCATGGACTCAAGAAGGGGTGAGTCATTTAAAACATTTAAATGAACGAGCTAAGAAACATGCTAGCTACTATGAAAAACATTTACATAACATTTTAGATTTTAGTGTGTTGGGAAAGGTAGACATAAGGCAACAGCTTGATAGTGCTTATCGTGAAAAATATAAGACGTCACAATGAAAATGTGGATAAAAACAGACATATTTTAAACCAAATAATTAATTGTATTAAATTTTGTGAAACAAATCCGAGACTTTAATGAAAAGGCGATTAACATTTTTGTGAACAATAAGGACAGGCGAGCTGATTTCCTCTACAAATAACGGTATACCTATATCAAATTTTTTCACACGTTGCTACCCATTATTTTAATATATTTAAGCCCTCAATATTCGTGACTAAATAATATTTCAAAAAGCTACCAAATCCCAAAAATTATTCTTGTGAAAGTCTATATTCTTGTATAAAAGAATTTTTCATTGAAATTCCTGGAAGTGTCAGTAAAACGCATGACCTTGAAAATTTTAAAAATGTTCGCCTGCGGTGCCATTGATAGCTAATAAGTAATCCTACTTACACACCCTGTGCCCACCGATGTAACACACCCACGAGCCGCCACTGCAGTAAGCATATTTTTTTGCTTCTAATGGGATTACAGCTTGTGAAATTCTGCGTCTAATATATATTATTCAAATCATATTTCTAAAACATGGTTAGTGAAATTACCGGCGACTGGAATCGAAGACACTCGCATTTCCACGTCCGCAATTCGTTTTCAGCCGTAGCCAGGGTTTCGCTAAACACCCGACTGGGATGCTTGGAGCCCGATCTGCCGGCAGACTCGGAGTCCCAGAGGATCATCGACTCCATCAACACGTTCTTCTGGAACGTCGCCGAGGTGGAACTGAGGATGCCCGTGTGGAGGGTGTACAAGAACAAGGCGTTCAGGAAGTACATAGGAGCGCTCGAGGATTTCAGGACGTAAGCAATGCTCATTCAATGCGATTTTTTTTTCGCCTTCACCTCAGAAACAATTGTCTAAACTCGTGTTGGAGATTAGTAGTTCAAATGACTCGACAGCCTTGTGGCATGTAAAAATTTTTTTTGAATGCCACGACATTGTTTCTCTCTTTCTCTCTACGCCATGCCCACACTGACGAATCGCCTCTGCAAATCAAGACGAGCATGTACATTAGGGCGGAGCGTCACAGTCGATAATTGTCTGATCGAAATGTTTGGGGCGGGAAAAGTTGCCTTTTTGCCTCAATAACGACTGGTTAAAATTTGAAAACGATCGGTTAACATGGTTTGCCCCCGACAGAAACTCAAAGTTTGCAAATTTTAGTCAAAAAATGAAAAAAATGCATTTTTAAAAAATATGTTTTTCAACGTTATCGTGTTTTTTCGTGGCACAAATAACGTCATTTGTTTTATAAGCTGTGAAAGAGTGTTTTAAAACATTTTGGACAAGCTCTTTTTGCATCTTTAGTTGTCTGAAATACTCCTCATTTTAGTGCTATAATGCATAAATCTGTGTATTTGTCGTTTGTATCTGATCTGCACACTTCGATGGTCTTATGCAATACTGACACAACTCAAAAAAATTGCCTTTTTTGGGATTTCTGGTGCATCCTGTATGAGATTTATTCTGCTTTAATATGCAAGAACGGCACTGCTGCTTTAATATGCAATCTTGTTATATAATTCAGTAAAAAAACAAAAATATCTCAATTCCGTTATGAAACACAGCGAATAATGTAAATTTCAAACCGCGTTCCTGAAAAATATGGATTTTTGAGTTGTGCCAGTATTGCATAAGACCATCGACTTGCTTGATGGCATTAGCTTTGTTTCTGTGATAAAAATTTAGCGTTTTGATGTTTCGAGTTAAAACGGCCATTTAAGATTTTTGTATTTACTATCATGCAGCATTTAGCTGGCTTTTCATTTTCGAAGCGACCCAGAACTCAGCACGGGAAGGTAGCTGCAATTTGAGTTCCACCCATACCCTACCCAACCAACCAAACATGAGTGCTGATTAACGGATCGGTTTCCAAGGAACCTCAAAATTTGAAGTCCTTCTTAGTTTCGAAGGAAGGCATTTTTTGCCTTGACTGGGGAGTTGTACGAATGAAGCCATATCTCTTCTCTGGGCCACAAACTTTGGATGCAGCTTCGGTTACAAGTTTCACCGTTCTCTCAACGCAGTCTCAAAAATAAATACTTATCACCTAGGCCCTCACTGACGATGCACTGAAGGTCTTCTGTAGGTAAATGAGCCAGAAGAGGTGGCTCAGTTACGTTTACTGTGGCCCAATCTATTACATCGATGTAATCAGATGCGTAAGGATTAATGTTAGGGAATTTGAAAGACCCTTACACGGCCTCGTCGGTTCTGGCTTGCTTGTCTACATTTTAAAATCCCTTGGGATAGCCCTTGTCACCTTCATTCTAAAAGTTTATCTTCCTTCCTGGTTGCGAATCAAGCAAAATCCATCTTGCACTGAAGGTGCACGGCATGTGTGGGCCAGTGGCGGTGCGTGATATTTCAGTTAGCCATATCTTGAAAACAACGCATGGGACCCACTTCACTTTTTAGGTGATGACTATACACCTCTTACAGAAAGGATTTATAGTGAAAAAATCGTCAGCAAAGTTTGCGAAAAATTTTTCAAAAACACTGGAGCACTCCTGGGTTCTCAGTAACGCTCTGTGGGATATTTGCAGTATATTTTTTTTCATAATCTAGAAATAAATATAAGGAGACGTTTTTCGATTTGTTGTCAATTTTTTTTTTTCAAAAAGTTATGGCCATTTTAATTTTAATTTTATAGGAACATTTTGTTTTCCAAAATTAAAATAGCCATAACTTTTTTGAAACAAAAATATTTTGTAACAAATCGAAAAACGTCTCCATATATTTGTTTCTAAATTATGAAAAAAAATATACTGCAAATATTCCACAGAGCGTTACTGAGAATCCAGGGAGTGCTCCAGTGTTTTTGAAAAATTTTTCGTAAACTTTGCTGACGGTTTTTTCACTATAAATCCTTTCTGTAAGGGGTGTATAGTCATCACCTAACAAGTGAAGTGGGTCCCATGCGTCGTTTTCAAGATATGGCTAACTGAAATATCACGCACCGCCACTGGTGTGGGCCGTCATTAGAGATTCGAGGTACCTTCCTGATGACATGCGAAAGGTAGCGGATTAGGTTATTTGTAATAACGCGTACTTTTGGCACCCGGAAAATATTCTTATAACAATGCTAGCAGACGATCGAAGGCACGTTCGTGAACTTGCTTACCGCCGCATTTTAAAATGTAGACAAGCAAGCCAGAACTGACGAGGTCGTGTAAGGGTCTTTTTCAAATTCCTAACATTAATCTTTACGCGTCTGATTACATCGATGTAATAGATTGGGCCACAGTAAAGGTAACCGAGCCCCCTCTTCAGGGTCATTTGCCTACAGAAGACCTTTAGTGCATCGTCAGTGAGAGCCTAGGTGATAAGTACCTATTTTCGAGACTGCCATGCCACACGCAGGCCGTTGAGAGAACGGTGAAACTTGTAACCGAAGCTGCATCCAAAGTTTGTGGTCCAGCGAAGAGAGATGGCTTCATTCGTACAACTCTCCAGTCAAGGCAAAAAATGCCTTCCTTCGAAACCTGGGACTTCAAATTTTGAGGATCCTTGGAAACCGATCCATTAATCAGCACTCATGGTTGGTTGGTTGGGTAGGGTGTGGGTGGAACTCAAATTGCAGCTACCTCCCCGTAGTGAGTTCTGGGTCGCTTCGAAAACGAAAAGCGAGCTAAATGCTGCATGATAGTAAATACAAAAATCTTAAATGGCCGTTTTAACTCGAAACATCAAAACGCTAAATTTTTATCACAGAAACAAAGCTATGCCACCAATCAAGTGTGCAGATCAGATACAAACGACAAATACACATAAATATTTATGTATGTTATATGTAAAAATATACAATGTAATATGACTATCAGTAGCAGACGTAATTCGATACGTCAAAAGATAACAACTTCCTTTGAAACCACTCTTTGTGAGAAACGCAAGCATAGCAGTTTGATTCACAGAACGCTTATGCTTACGTCGACAAACCCGAGCTTATAAATATAAGTGAAATGTACCATGTTAGTCAGTGAAGTTACAAGTCCTGTACTCATTCAGTTAGTCTTAAGTCTTAATTTTCATGTAATACAGCGTCCAGTGCTGGACGTATGTAAAGTAAAATAAATCTTTTTAAAAACACAATTTCCAAACAAAAAATATAAAAATTGGCGCAGTCGTGCGGATTTCCAAAACACACTTAGAACACGGGCATCCTCACTAAGTGTGGTGGTTTCCAAACCTTCAAGAAAAAAGAACAAGCTCCAAGAAATCGAAACAAGAAAATTCAACAAGCTCCAAGAAGCCGAAACAAGAAGAAAATTCAACACGCAGATCCACCTTGACATCAGGAACACGCAACAGAAGCTCACCTGGTTCAACGACGATCTTCACCTCCCAGATCAACCTTGACATCAGGAACACGCAACAGCTCACCTGGTTCAACGACGATCTTCACCCCCCACGTCAACAGGAATGTGGAAAATCTTAACGTAAGTACTTATTGAATCATCTCGCTTTTAGTACAACGTTAAATCTCGCTCTTTTAACCGCGAAGCAAATTCAAATTGAAATTGCGAAAAACCAGTTCTATTATCCACCCCAAAATTAATTAAAGCTCATTTTCGAAAAATTCATTAGTCACACGTTCCAAATTGTTTATGCCAGTAACCACTAGAAATATGGCCCAGCCACAAGCACACCAACCTCATCAAGAAATAGTCGAACCCTATAAATTAATCGAAATTTTTTCAATAATACCTGATTACGATGGTAATCAAATAAATCTAGTCACTTTTCTAAATTCATGTAAAACTGCGTACGACATGGCAGTTGGCAACCAGAAGGTACTCTTAACTGTCCATATTAAAAATAAATTAAAAGGACGCGCAGCAGAATTAGTAAATTCCAGAAACCCAAATACTTGGGACGAAATTAAAAATCTTCTCGAAAATCATTTCGGTGATCGTAGAGATTTAACTTCATTAATCCAAGACCTTCAACGAATGCGACAACTCTCAGGTGAATCTCCTCTCACATTTATTGCTCGATTACAAACGCACGAGGCAAAAATGCACGCATCTATTCATAAACAGCAGTTATCAACAGGTCAAAAACAAGCGCAAATACAATTAACAGAGGGTATGATTCTAAATACGTTATTAACGGGATTAGAACCTAAAATAGCGCACGTTGTTAGAGCTAGCGACCCTGCAGACATGCTTACGGCAATAAACAGAGTTCGCAAAGAACTACAACTAAATTATTTTGAAACGCAAAAGTTAAATCGCATTAATAATAACAATACACCAGTACGTAAACCAAATTTACCTCCACCTACAAAACAATGTTCATTTTGCAAACGAATAGGGCACGTTTTCAACGAATGTCGTCAAAGACAACAAAGTCATCAACCCCCAAATTCCGGACATCATCAAAATTACCAAAATTATCAAAATTACCCTAGGCCAAATTATTACAACCAACACCCCGGAACTTCACAAAATTCTCAGCAACAGAGACCCCCAGTTATTACGCCAAATCCAAATTTTAATGCTCAAAGACCCCCGCGATCCAACCAAACCCCAATTATTTTAGGCAAAATAATAACAATAGGAAAACGTTTCATTTAAACCAAAATAATGAACAAGAAGTTTACGAGCAGCCTAACCAAAATTATTACGAAAATACCAGTGACAGTTATTATACAGGTAATAACGCCCACACTGATACGAATTATTATCCTGCTAATAATTCAGAATACTACAACAACGAGGACTATTATACCGCTAATGGTCCCTCCGAAAATTATTATACGGAAGAACCAACTTATAACACCACCCTCGTATATGATCAGGATTTTCAATTAGGCCCACCTCCTCTATCAGACCCACCGGATCACAACAGGGATTCCAACACAGCAATATTGCAAACACAGTTTGGCAATATGAATCTAGACAATTTCAACCCCAATTTAAACTTCCCAGAACAACGATTCCTATAAGCCCCTTGCTATCTGTTAAATCAAAAAAATTTATACTACATTTACGACGCTACCAACACACATAAAATATTAATCGATTCAGGCGCAGGTTTGTCAATATTCAAACCGAAAATTTGCGAAAATTACAGAAGGAGATGTCCAGAAAACGTTACCATACAGGGTATTACAGATCAAAAAATAGTAATTAATGAATCCGTTCTTATTCCATTTAACATCAATGATCCACTTAAAGTTTATATATGCGACCTAGACATCGAGTTCGATGGACTCCTTGGTTCTGATTTTTAGAACATTATAACTGCATTGTAGACATAAAAAACAAAGTGCTCATAACAAATTTCAAAACAATTCCGATTCATAAAGTCACGGATCAACCAATTATTTCAGATACGCAAAATCACCAAAATCAATCAGCTAACAAAATTTCAAATATAATTTCGATCGACCCCCGTACGGAACAAATCGCAAAATTAAAATGTCATTTAACAAACACCGATGCCGTACTATCAGGGCAAGAAAAAAGAAAAGGTCAGAATACCAAACGCGATAGTGCACGTAAATCAGAATGGCGAATTTCTTACAACAATAATAAACGCGAACGCAATACCGAAAACCAGCGACTTCTCCGACATATCAATTGAACCTTTAGAAAAAAATAAATCACATCCAAAATTACTCCCAATTTCAAGCAAAGTCCAAATTAGTAATGTACCCCATTCAAAATCCATCTACTTCAAACGAATCCGATTCCGATAATCAAAAAGATAATGTAACCGAGAGAATTGAAGACATAGATAAAAACGAAAGCGTAAAAGAATTTGAAACTTTTATAGAATTGTATAAAACAAAATCCCTTATTGATTATTCCAAAATTGAGTATACAAACGGACAACTTTTAGATAAATCTAATAAAAATATCGTAACGTTTTTCCAACAAAACAATCTTAAAGACTTCCATTATAAAATAATAGAAGATCTATTCGAAGAAAACACAGACTTTCGTAATTTAACATTAAACAAACTATCTAGTAAGTCTGTGCGTAACAGAAAATATTTTATAGTAGCACTACCATTCGACCCCGATACCGTAATAGAACATTTATTTGCATCAATATATCAAGGCCGTGAAGAATTTAAACCTTCCGAAACTTACTATGTCGAAAATAACGTCGATCTTCCCATCCTCGAAATATTATCGTTCCTTTTATCAGAAAAAGACGTAAAATTCAAAGTTTGCCAAGACATCACTAAAACACCTGATAACGATCAAATTCCGATCATCATTGATCAATACCACACAGGTAAAGCCCACATCCATCGTGGAATAAATGAAACTATTAGGCGAATAAAAACCAAGTATAATTGGAAAGGATTGACAAAAGACGTTGATGATTACATAAAAAAATGCGAAATTTGTAACAAAACAAAAGCTTGTCGAAAAAAATTTAGATGCACCCTTAGTTATCACAGAAACCCCAAAAGCTCCATTTGAACGCATAAACATCGATATCTTAGAAGTCCCCCCTAAAAATTATGCGCTTACAATACGCGATGAACTCACAAAATTTAGTCAGGCGTACCCCATTATTGACAAATCAGCAAAATCAGTAGCAAATACGTTACTTGTCTATTTCCAACATTTCGGAACACCCCGCCGAATCCACTGTGATTACGGACGTGAATTTGACAATGCTATCCTTAGAGACTTATGTTGCCTCTATGATATTAAAATAACATACTCTAGCGTAGGACACCCTCAATCAAACGGTTCCTTAGAACGATTCCATTCCACACTATTGGAAATGATAAGAATACACATGTCAGACCACCCCGATGAACATCCCTTTAACATATTACCTTACGCAATAATATGTTACAACACCTCAGTCAATAAAACTCACGGATTTACACCCTATGAGTTAATTTTTGGTCATACCTCAAGTAGGCCACCCGAAACTCTGTACAATCAGAAAGAACTGATCACGAAATACATAAGAGACCTAAACAACCGCATATCTTATTATTATAAAGTAGCACAAGCAAAAACCAATTCTCAAAAAGAAAAAGCGAAAATTCGTTTTGACCAACATGTTTCTCAAACCCAGCCAGATTACCAAGTCGGACAAAAAGTTTATGTTAAAGAGTCACAGATAAAAGATAAACTCCAAAACAAATTTAACGGTCCCTTTTGAAATTGTAAAAATTCACAAAAATTCAGCTACTCTTCTAAATCAAAAAAACCAAGCAAAAAACTAAAGTCAATTTCGATCGACTTAAACCCTATTCCGAAAATTAAAATCAAAATATCTTTCCAGGTCCTTTGTGCTGATCGGAACAGCCATAGCCCAGTACCAAATAACCCCAATAAACAACACAATAGGCGTTTACTATCACGATGAAACAAGAATCATAATTTCCAACGACAAATGGACTCTTCTTGTACATAAAAATCTATCTAACATCAAAAATACCTTTGACAATAATAACAGAATATTAAGTGCAATCACGGAAATGCTTAACCATGATTATCACAATATGCGACAATTTCACTCAGATGTTAAAACCCACATTACTCTTCTCACCCAAATTTCTGATTCCATTAAGGAAAAACTTGAAGAAGTCTTTACAGACACTAGACGCTTTAAAACGAGGTTTAGTAGACGGTATAGGTAGTATATTTAAAGCAATCACCGGTAATCTTGACGCCTCTGACGGTAAATATTTTACAGACAGCATCAATAAAATAAACCAAGATCAAAATCAAATTGAGAACCTTTTAAAAAATCAAATATCCGTTACCTCTTCGGTTATAAAAAGTTTCAATGAAACTATTCAAAAATTAGCAATTGATGAAAAAATATTTAATCGAGACATAAGCAGAATCGAGAGAGCTATTCATCAACTAGGAGATAAAATCGCTCTGGTTGAAGCCAAATTAAAATTTCTCGAAATTTGCGAAAAGTTAATGGAAAGTTATTTATACCTTCAGGACAATCTTAATAACATTCTAAATTCAATAACCTTTGCTCGTTTAAAAATTATTCACTCTTCAATCATTACACCAGATAATTTGATTATCTCTCTTCAGGAAATATCTCAAAATCTTGTAAAAAATAATTTACCCCTTCCCGTGAAACATTCAATGATACCTTCGTACTTAGAAATCATCGAATTAGAAGCCTTTCAATCAAAATCAGATTTAATTTTTGTGCTAAGAATCCCACTAGTGGAACAGCAACTGTACACCCTTTATCATTTGTACCCAATTCCTATTTTGGACAATAGAACAGGTTTGCACCACGTATTGTCATTTTCTCAAAAATTTATTGCGCGAAATGATGATTCTCTAATGTACATACCCGTAAAAGATTTGAGCACATGCAAGCAATTAGGTGATCGCAAGAAACTATGTTCAGATCTTTACGCCTCCCCGATCGATAGCAACGCAGCATGCGAGGCCCAATTATTGAAGAACTCCAGACAAATCCCCAAAAATTGTGACAGCTCCCTTGTATATGGACAAGGATATAACGTTCAAAAACTACAAAACAACGTTTGGCTCGTAATCGTTTCCGAACCAATCCACATTACCATAAATTGCAACCAGATGGACACGAAGATAACGACAGTCAACAAGAACTCAATACTAAAACTTCTACCAGATTGTTACGCATTTGTTGGCATAACAAAGGTACAAGCCGAAAGCCGTAATACCTTCAACATCACGGATAACTCTCACCCTGTAGTTATACCATATGATTGCTGTAGGGATATTCCAGAGAAACTGCAACTTCCAAAATTAGAACCCCTCCAATTCGACCATCTAAACATCGAAAATCTGGATATAGCCAATCATAAATTGGAACAATACTCCAGAGATTTAGACAAGTTAATTAATGAACCCTTTATAACGAAACACATCACCTTGACCACCTACTTAACCATTGGCATCGTGATTGGACTCCTGGCCCTCTACATCACCTGTAAATGCAAGACCCGTCTTTGCAACAAATCCAAAGACACACCCCCGAACGAGACACTAAGAAGACTCAACACCCTCCTAAGAAGAAGACCCCATCTCCAACAAGAAGATATACCAGAATTATCATAAAAGTCGACGTATGACGTCAACTTTTTATTAAAAAGGGAGTTGTTATATGTAAAAATATACAATGTAATATGACTATCAGTAGCAGACGTAATTCGATACGTCAAAAGATAACAACTTCCTTTGAAACCACTCTTTGTGAGAAACGCAAGCATAGCAGTTTGATTCACAGAACGCTTATGCTTACGTCGACAAACCCGAGCTTATAAATATAAGTGAAATGTACCATGTTAGTCAGTGAAGTTACAAGTCCTGTACTCATTCAGTTAGTCTTAAGTCTTAATTTTCATGTAATACAGCGTCCAGTGCTGGACGTATGTAAAGTAAAATAAATCTTTTTTTAAAAACACAATTTCCAAACAAAAAATATAAAATGTATTATAGCACTAAAATGAGGAGTATTTCAGACAACTAAAGATGCAAAAAGAGCTTGTCCAAAATGTTTTAAAACACTCTTTCACAGCTTATAAAGCAAATGACGTTATTTGTGCCACGAAAAAAACGCGATAACTTTAAAAAACATATTTTTTTTAAAAATGCATTTTATTCATTTTTTGACTAAAATTTGCAAACTTTGAGCTTCTGTCGGGGGCAAAATATGTTAACCGATCGTTTCCAAATTTTAACCAGTTGTTATTGAGGCCAAACGGCAACTTTTCCAAACATTTCGATCAGACAATTATCGACTGTGACGCTCCGCCCTAATGTACCGGGTGGGCAAATTTCGATGTTTTTATAGGGTATCTCGGTAACTGTAAGGGCTATGGAAAAATGAACCCACCTTTCCCGACCTCTTTTTTCGAGATAAATTCATTGGTGAAAACCAGAATTTGCTATATCTTTTCGTTTTCGAGTTGTAAACGAAAATTGATTTTTTTGAGTTTTCGATTGGTGTCGATAACTCGGTTGTTTGTAAAATTAGAAGAAATCTGTTTGCACGTTCTACAGGCACTTTTTTAAGTAGAATAGGATTTCCTTAACAGATTTTTTATATCTTGTGTAGTTTTCGAGTTATGGCATAAACTTCTATTTTTTTTAAATGGAAACCATAGTTGGCTATGATTTAGCTAAAAAAGAGGATTTTTTTCTCTTTACAACGATATATAGTTTGTGGGGTCTATGATGAGTGTTTATGCGGAAACAGTTAAAAACATATGTTTTCTAATAAAGGACAGTATAGTAATTTCAATGATTTTGCACAGTAGGCGCCTGTCATTTTGAAAACAGAACAGTTGGATATTGGGATGTAAATACACAGTTACACATTACTGTTTGATTAATTGTTTATGTTTGGTTTTTGCTTGCATTATAGTTTTAAAGTTTCGATTAAAGAAATTGACAAGGCGCGATGGCGTATCAAAATTACGAAAAGTTTAATATGCTAGAGTGTTTTATTCAAAATGGATATAATTCTGAAGCTGCATCGGAAGCATATTTTAATCGCTACCCTGAAAGGAGACAACCTAATATGTCCATCTTTGGTAGACTAAAAGAAAACCTCGTTGAATACGGAGGATTTAATAAACCAAGACCAAAAAATTATCATATTCAAGATGCTGAGGATGTTGCCATAAATGTTGTTGGTATGGTAGTCGTAAATCCTTCAATTTCAAGTAGGCAAATTGAAGCAGAGTCTGGTATATCGCGACGAAGAGCACTTTCAGTTTTAAAAAAACACAAATTTAGACCTTATACAATAAGGAAACAACAACAGCTCCTTCCAACTGATCCTGAACGCCGACTGGATTTCTGCAATTGGTACCTACAACAAATTGAGCAAGACCAATTATTTTTTAAAAATATCATTTGGACAGATGAAAGTTACGTAAGTAGTGCCGGAATTTTCAACCGACACAACAAACATTATTGGTCTGAAGATAATCCTCATCAGACTGTTGATGTTCAAAATCAAGGACGTTTCGGTTTTAGTGTATGGTGTGCCCTATATAATAACCGCATTTTAGCTTACCAACTTTATGATGACAATTTAAATGGTCAACGGTATTACAATATGATAAACTACCACATAGTAGAAGAACTTTTAGACAACTTGCCACTTAACGAAAGACGACATGTATTTTTTCAACAAGACGGGGCACCACCCCATAATACTAATTTAATCTCGGAATTATTAAATACTAATTTTGGGGAGAAATGGATAGGGAACAATGGGTCAGTAAAGTGGCCTCCTCGGTCGCCAGATCTCTCACCGTTAGATTTCTTTTTTTTGGGGAACCATTAAAGACAATTTATACAAAAAGACAAATAATACACTGGTTCAACTGAGAGAAAATCTTATAGACTGTCTGAATTCCGTTTCAAATATTCACATCTATAATGCAACAAAAAGTGTTTCAAAGCGATGTGAACTGTGCATCGCAAACAACGGACGACAATTTGAAAACTTTAGGTAAATAATCATGCTCGTATTTTTTTTTTAATCTGTCTAGTTTTGTTTTTGTAAAATATATTGTATCGTATTTTTTACATACATTATTTTTTACAAATTTGATTGTTAAGTGTGTTAAACTTTCTTGTTATGAATATGTATAATTAATTATTAATTAGTCACTAATATGTCATAATTAGTTATTTAAGTTTAATATACCATTCATTATATACGACTGTTACTATGTATTTATGTTACTTTTCGCAGGAGTAAATTTCCATAGCAACAGTTATTATTATTAAAACATTGTTGTAACAATGTGTTACTATAGAAACTTACTCTTCCTGCAAAGAAAAAACAAAGTAAGTATACCTATACAAAAAATTAAAATGTTTAACTGTTTCCGCATAAACACTCATCATAGACCCCACAAACTATATATCGTTGTAAAGAGAAAAAAATCCCCTTTTTAGCTAAATCATAGCCAACTATGGTTTCCATTTAAAAAAATAGAAGTTTATGCCATAACTCGAAAACTACACAAGATATAAAACATCTGTTAAGGAAATCCTATTCTACTTAAAAAAGTGCCTGTAGAACGTGCAAACAGATTTCTTCTAATTTTACAAACAACCGAGTTATCGACACCAATCGAAAACTCAAAAAAATCAATTTTCGTTTACAACTCGAAAACGAAAAGATATAGCAAATTCTGGTTTTCACCAATGAATTTATCTCGAAAAAAAGAGGTCGGGAAAGGTGGGTTCATTTTTCCATAGCCCTTACAGTTACCGAGATACCCTATAACAACATCGAAATTTGCCCACCCGGTACATATTATGGACGTGTACGCAGGTTCTGCGCTATGTGTTAATCCTGTCCATCTACAGGCCGTTATGTAAGACGTGATGCAAAACTCTCGCATCTCGTTTACCTGACCTAGAATACATTCCATAGAGGTGCTCTCTGACGTGGCGGGAAGCCTTTCGATTTCACTCGCGAAAGTCGACATTGACATTGAACCGTGCTGGACTGATGCAACGCGGGTTCAAAAAATGAGTTCTCAAGGTGAATTATTCATCGCGTATGGCTGAAGACGCGAGTGTTTCTTAGTTAGCCAACAGCCCGTTTGAAATATTTCGATTTTCAATAGCTTTTAAAAAACACGTAGGTACCGAAAATACAAGGCGTTTATAGACTACGTGACAAAAAATATATCGTGTTATATTTCGGTACAATGGCACTATTTAACGACAAAAAATTAAAGCATATGAAACACGAAACAACAGCTTTAAGTAATTGCCACATCCTTGTAAGAAAAAACAGTTTCAGAACCTGGCTCCGAAGCTCACAATAGTTCAAACTTACCTCCATTCGCTTCTAAATAAAACGCGCCAAAGACTGATATACTCGGGGAAATTCTTTGGCAAATTGTGTTAATTACTTGAATAGTTAGTTCCTCAATTTCTGAAACGTGCACTGAATTTTTTAAGTGCCTCCATATGAAGTACCGCTTGCATCAAGTCTGTCAATTCCTCTTTTACTATGTACATACACATCTCTGTTATTTCAACGTTTTGATGGATATTTTTTATAATATAAATGCATTATATACTACTAGACTAGACAAATAATTATGTAAACTAGACAAATAATATAAATGCATTATATACTACTAGACTAGACAAATAATTATGTAAACATCGTAATTTTAGTTGCCCTAAAATTACATCGCAATCTTATTGTATTTTTTCTCAGTTTGTGTCTGAAGTACATTGACCGATGTATGGAACAGATGAAAGAGAAGAATTACGACAACATGAAAGAGGAAAATATATCTATAGTGGAGAGGATACTCAGGAAAACCAACAATCCCAAACTGGCCGCCGTCCTGGCTCTGGACTTATTCCTAGTCGGCGTCGATACAGTAAGCTAGCAAAATGTGAAAATATATGCCAGGCGAAAGGAGATACAATCGAGTTTTGTGTTTTAGACTTCCATAGCCGTCGCCTCTACTATATACCAGCTGACCCAAAACCCAGACAAACAACAACGACTATTTGAGGAGCTGCGAAGAGTTCTGCCGAGTTCCGACTCAAAAGTAGATGTTCATGCTTATGAAAATATGCCCTATCTCAGGGCGTGCATTAAGGAAACTTTACGGTATAAAATTTAAGGGATGTTAAGATAACACGTAACCGACCATCGGCTATTACTAAAGACCGCTTTACAATTCGCAATTTTTATTGCCGGCGCGAAAAATTGCAGCAATTTTTATTGCGCGCAGGCGTATTTTTGTCTGTTTGGACAATTTCTTAACAAATACACAGAAATACGCGTGCGCGCAATAAAAATTGCTGCAATTTATCTTGCCGGCAATAAAAATTGCGAACTGTAAAGCGGTCTTAAGTCCTAGTATAATTTTAAAGGAAAAAAATTTACGCCACTGATGTTTATAAAAACAAAGAGTTTATTAATTATTGCCATTCAGTTCTAAAGAAAAAAGAAATCCTTGCGAAATACTTCACATGTAATAAATATCGTACATTTCTTACAGAATGTATCCTGTGATAATTGGTAACGGCAGGAGCCTGCAATCTGACGCAATACTGGCGGGCTACAAGATTCCGAAAGGGGTAAAAACTCATGACAATTTTAAAAGTGTAGAAAACTCAGTAAATAATGATTTTGTGTGTATATGTAATTTCTTAACAACATATTAAAATTGTCAATTTCTACACGTCAATTTCTAATTCTAAAATGACATCTTGCGACGTAAAATTGTCATCCCTAAATTCAACCCCCTTCAGGTGACAGCTACAACCCCTAAATTTTCAAATTAGAAGTAGGGGCTTGTGATACTTCAGTTGAGAGGTCTTTTCAGTCTCTATTCAAAACTGGTATGGTTTTAAATTTTTTTGCAGAAATTAACAAGAAAAAAAGATAAGTTTCTCCAGCGTAGGAAATTCGTTACATTAAAATAAAACTTTTATTAACACTATTTGTCAATTTTAGGTTCTGAAATGTTAATAAAACAAAAAATAAATGTCTGTAATTGCCGACATTCACTACTATAAGATAAAAACTTACTAATAAATACGTACAATTTTTTGCTTGACAATCGAACGACAAAAAGGAGCAAGCAGCAAAAAAACAAACCTGAAATTTAAGAAGTTGGCCATTATCAACTTTAGTGAAATTACCTAGAAACGTAGGTACTTGTCATTGTAACAGTAGTTAACAGTTATCAGTGTTAAACTTTTTGCTTTAGTTTTCGTGTTGCAATTCTGATAGATGGTTTACCTAACAGAAATGCATAAAATAACGATTCCGTGGATGATTGGTACGAAGACAAAACACGAACGCAGGCCGAAGTTGTTCGCCTATTTCAAGAGAAATATCCGGAGTTGCCGCCGATATCTCAAGGCACCGTAAGTAAAATAGAGAAGCAGTTTCGGGAACGTGGAGATGTACGGCAGCTAAAGAAAAATCCTCCCAATAAACTCAGTTATGATCAGAAATTGGATGTAATGCGCATTAAATATTAGCCGTTCCTCCGCGTATGGACAGAAAATCAGATGCACCCATATAAACTGGTACCGACTAATGAGCTCGCGGAAGACGATTTTGATGGATGAATTCTCTTTTGTGAACAAATGATGCAAATAATAAATGACAATACTTTACAAATCTACGTTTACACTTCACGGCCATTTAATCGCCAAAACTGTCGTTACTGTCGAGAGAAAATCCTCACCTCAAAACATATCATTGGTACCTTCTTCATTGACGGCAATTTGAATGGAGAAACTTATTTAGCGCTGCTCCAAAATAATGTTGTACAGACGATGGCAAACTTGTATCCAACTGAAGGAAACCCACAACTTCCAGATAATGCAATATGGTTCCAGCAGAATGGTGCACCAGCAGATTACGAAGTCAATGGCCGGCAATATATCCAAACAATATTTCCAAATCGCTGGATAGGGAGACGTGGTTCTGTAGAATGGCCTGCACGATCACCTTATCTCACGCCATTAGACTTCTTCCAGTATATGTAAAAAGTATGGTCTACAAAATGTTAACTAACATTAGAAGATATTTCTATTTACATCTAGGATGCCGCCAAGATGCCGGAGGCATGCATTTTGAACATCTGCTGCATTAATAATGATTTGTTTTTTATTTTAATGTAACGAATTTCCTACACTGGAGAAACTCTTTTTTCTTGTTAATTTCTGCAATAAAATTTAAAACCATAGCAGTTTTGAATAGATAATGAAAAGACCTTTCAAATGAAGTATCACAAGCTCCTACTTCAAATTTGAAAATTTAGGGGTTGTCGCTGTCACCTGAAGGGGGTTGAATTTAGGGATGACATTTTTACGTCGCAAGATGTCATTTTAGAATTATAAATTGACGTATCCCAGAATTTTCTAAAAAAATTCATAATGGAGCTACTGTATTTATTCCATTTGGCTGTTCCACACTGTATATATTTTTTACTGATTTTTCCACGCTGATTGTGGACTTATTTTCATACTTATCCATAGTCATCTCCATACTTACGGTGATGGAAGTTCTCAAGCCCAATACTTTCATTCGTCATTAAATAGCATGGAATATTTGCCCGCAGGATTGTTTTTATGGGGTTTTAAAGTCGTTGTAACGTTCTGTTTATGATTGTTCAGACCCACGTGATATTTCCGCACTTGGTGGTGAGCAACATCGAAGAATACATAAGCGAACCCGAGAAATACATTCCCGAGAGGTGGCTGAAGTCCAGTCCAGACAAGGCCGATGGTTGTCCAGCAAACCAGAAGAGGATCCATCCTTTCGTTGCGTTGCCGTTCGGGTACGGGAGGCGATCCTGCCTGGGGAGGAGATTTGCGGAGACTGAACTTAACATTCTATTAGCGAAAGTAAGCGATACTCCATAATAATTATTCAAATTCGAAGACAGTCAAAGAAAACAACTTAAAACGAACGGTATTCTAACAGAGATGTATGTACACGGTGGAGACTTTAACTGGAATATATTCGCTAGCGGGGTGGTGAATGATTTTTAAAAAAATTCCCGAGACACGTCAACTTTTAAATGTATTTACCTACATTTTGCAAGTAATGTGAAAAATATAGCCCTTCAGGGGTGGCTGAAACCACCCTCGACATGATTTTTTTCAAATGCAACCCCATGGCTTGTGACCCCTCATTGTAAAGCTGGTGAAAAGAGGAATCCAACGCACTGATCAAATTTTAATTTTTAGTATGTTTGTAGGGTTGCATACAATTAAAACGTAATTTTATAGTTTAATTTATTTTTAACGCAACAATTTCGTACTCAAAATGTGTGTTGTTTAGTTTTGGAATGTAAACCTTACTTTTCATATGTCCCCACAAAAAATTCCAAGCAATTTTTTTGCCACAACTGATATTTGTTATTTTTGGCCTTTCGCCTGTTTTTACACGGCCGCAAAGAGTAATTTAGTTTGTATGCTGTATTCAGAGTTTGAAACGAAGTGTTATTTCAAATTGGTGAAAATGTCTTATTTAACTGAATCACTAAAAATCGAAATTTTGATGATGATTGGATATGGTGATAGGGCGCGAACTCAATGCGAAGTTGTTCGCTTGTTTCGAATTTATTGATGACTTGTATTGATCAAAACCAGTTATCTTTAGAGTGGATAGTTTTCTCTGACGAGGCTACTTTTACATTAAATGGGCACGTAAATCGCCAAAATTGTCGTTACTGGACTGAAGAGAACCCTCATTGGATGAGGGAACTTCATACTCAGCGCCCACAGAAAACTAATGTGTGGGCCGGAATAATACAAGATAGAATTGTAGGACCATTTTTCTTTGATGACACTCTTAATGGGGCAAGATACTTGCGTTTACTCCAGCACGAACTAATGCCAGTGCTATGTCATTTATATCCAAACCCCTTAAACCATAACTTGACCGACGAGAGGTTATGGTTTCAGCAAGATGGGGCCCCACCACACTATGCTGCCATTGCTCGTCAGTATCTGGACAGGAATTTTTCCCGGTAGGTGGATTGGGAGGCGAGGTAATATTGAATGGCCAGCAAGATCTCCAGATCTTACACCACTGGATTTCTTTTTGTGGGGACATCTTAAAAGTAGGGTTTACATTCAGAAACCCAACAACATAGCAGATCTGCAGGAAAGGATAAGAGAGGAAATCGGAAAAATAACACCGCAAATGTTGCATAATGTAAGGGACGAAACCTACCACAGACTGGGATGCTGCCAACAAGTGAATGGTGCCCATTTTGAACAATTGTTACGTTGAAAATAAATTTAATTTTTAAATTGTTTTAATTGTATGCAACCCTACAAACATACTAAAAATTAAAATTTGATCTGTGCGTTGGATTCCTCTTTCCACCAGCTTTACAATGAGGGGTCACAAGCCATAGGGTTGCATTTGAAAAAAATCATGTCGAGGGTGGTTTCAGCCACCCCTGAAGGGCTATATTTTTCATATTACTTGCAAAATGTAGGTAAATACATTTAAAAGTTGACGTGTCTCGGGAATTTTTTGAAAATCATTCACCACCCCGCTAGCGAATATATTCCACTTAAAGTCTCCACCGTGTATTTATATTACAAATATCCTTTGAAGAATTTTGTTCACTCAATGTAGAATTAGATCCTCTTGAAACGATTTGTATTCAGAAACTGTTTATAACGTCGAGTAATTATTCGTACGATTACAGATTTTCAGAAAATACAAAGTCGAATACGATTACGGGCCTCTGACCTACAAGATTACGCCGACTTATGTTCCAGAACAGCCGCTGAAGTTCAGACTCACCGAAAGGCGTTAAATTTCCATTTTTTTTTATCTAATACTAGTCATATTTTTTAGGTTAACTTTAGATCTTAAAATTGTAATTTCAGAACATAAATAAATGTTTGTTCTTCAAGCACTGGTTGTATTTTAATATTTCTCGGGTGATATAAAATATTGTTATGTATTTCTCTTCATTTTAAACACTTTTATTAATACTCTACAACTCGTCGATCTTAACTCTACTACATTCGAATCACAACTAACTTTATCTTAGCAACAACACCACAATTTATAGTTTTCACATGTTCTACAAAAATTCTTTTGACTCCTAGAATGCTACTCTGTCATTCCATACAATTCTTTAAAACAGGCACGATACACTCATAATGAGTGTATCGTGACTGTATCGTCGTATTATGAGTGTATCGTGACTAACAGGTAGTATAAAATAATAGACTAGATATTAGTGATGTGAGAATACGTATTAAAATAACCGTTGAATCCGAATATCAAATTAATACGTATTAATCCGATTATTTTGTTTTAATACGGATACGGATTAATTCTGTCAGATGTCATTGTTAAGTGTTGACTGTCGATGCTTGATGGTCGAAAACGTAATACAAATACGGTTATATAGAGACATCCAAAAAAACATCATCAAAGTTGGCCAAGAAAAAAAGAACTTATTTCTATTCTTAGTGGAATTTATAACCTTATTTACTTGTCAAAACTGTCACATCATATGACAGCTATTGTTTATTTTACAAATTGTGACAGTCACTTGTCAAAAGTTTGACATAACCGAAAAGCTTAGACATGACCGCTATTTCTATCTCTCTCGTTCATAGCCAGAGTTGATGACGTTTTTTTTTTGGATGTCTACTATTTTTAATTTCAATTCGTATTCATACGACTACCTGTTGCCGTTTGTCGTTTGATTCGAAACCACCACTTGATTCGGATTCGGACTAAATTGACATGAATTGAAGAAATAATACGTATTCGAAATTAATACGTATACGAGATTAATACGCATTCAGCGTTCAGTCGTCAGTCGTCGGCGGTTGTTGACCGGATTCGAAACCACCACTTGATTCGGATTCGGACGTGAAGAAATAATACGTATTCGAAATTAATACGTATACGAAATTGATACGTATCCGATTCTCGGTCCGAGTGCTCAGTCGTCAGTCGTCAGTCGACAGTCGTCAGTCGAGTCGTCAGTCGACAGTCGTCGACGCGTCAGTCGACAGTCGACAATCGTCAGTCGACAGTCGTCAGTCGTCGGCCGTTTCCGTATTAAGCGTTCACACTCCTTCATAGGTGTTAGCCCGTCTGCTCGAATTAATACGGATCCGGATTATTAATATGAATATTATTTTAATCCGTATCCGTATCATCCGAATATCAAATTAATCCGATTATTTAGATCACTACTGGATATGTAAACTGTAAAACTTAATAAATGTCAGCTGTCACTAATGTCACTTTCACCAATGTCACAAACAAAAAAAATCGATTTGAAAACAGAAATATGTATTTGGATCTCTATGGAAAAAATATATAACGAGCCTTTAAATGTGGCATACGCCATCTTTTTACGACTAGTAAAACTAATAATTACAGAAAACTATTTGCTCCACCGAAAAGGAAACGGTAACAGTATTAACGTTGATGACGCTTCAGCAATATTTTGCTAGAGGTCGCAGACCTCGAAATTCAGTACATACATAAATACATAACCCTTAACCCATGAAATAACCTCAAATGTGAAAAATATTTCCAATGTATGTAAAGTAAATGTAAACAATTTTCAAATGGACGATACCAAAGGAACTCCCGAAAGCGATTTCAGCATAGAATGTTTTCAAAATTACACGGCCCCAGAAGTGTTCATACAAGGTCTGGCCGGCATAGTAGATCAACAAGACGTCGAGGCGATGATACGGGCCCAAAAACAAATGTAATAACTGTCAGCGCATAATTAGAACACAATTCACTACATCGGTTTATTTTTAAGGTTGCAACGATTCGAGAAAACCAACGAGATGCTGACGAACTGCAACGCACTCAGCGCTTAGCGTTTAAAAACTGTCGCGCCGGAATTCAAGAAACACATACAGTTACTCTTGGAGACCAAGAAGGATCTCGACTACGTGTTCAAGAAGATCAGAGCGATCAAGACGAAACTGTCGGCGCAGTATCCGGAAGCGTTCGCCGAGGCCGTGAGGAGCAGTTTTGCGGAGGAGTGCGAGGAAGACGAGGGCGCGACAGGTACGAGAGAGAAACCGGTTGGCGAGGACAAAACTGATAACCGAAGGAGCTTGCACATAAACAAGGAATCCACGGAGACTGGAGAGGGAAGCCGAAGGGCTTCAAAATAAAGAGTGGCTGTTTTAAAGGATGAAATTGTGATGTTCCTACTAAACTTTTTTCCCTCAGAGTTAAGAGTTTTAAAAAACTAGTTACGTGTAATATTTATGATAGAAACGTCTTCAGAGGTTGTGCTCCAATATTATATCGGTAACGCTTGGCCGTCCTTTATTTCAATCTTCGCTTTACATGATTATAATTTACATCATCACTTTCTACACGTAACGTTCAAAGTCAAAATAGATGCCAGTAAAATATTTAGGTTGACATGTGCAATAATTAATTTCATGCTTTTGGTGAAGGTTTCTGGGAGCATTTGACGAAGTTAATTCCATTAGTATACAAATATGCGAAACTACAAACAACATAATAAAAATACACAGATGTGATCTTGAAATTTAGAAAATGGTCTATTTATCGCGTAAATGTAGATGCATCTTTCAATTTAATTTATTTACCTTTAATATGTCACCACTATTCTAAATTAGCAGTTATAACTGCTAGACTTCGTCTCGTGTTTATGCTGTATGTAGTTATTGTTAATATCGATACCTTCGATAAAGTCACTTTATTGAATTAATTATTTTTATTTATGAATACGTGTAGAAATTCATATAAATCATGATTGTTAAAGCAGCTACAATGAGGGCAGCATTATTTAAAGGGTGTTTATGTCTTCGGTTACTATTTAAACAATGTTGTGATGTTACACTTACATAAGTGAACAGAGTACCTATTATTTATTTCACATTGCGTAGTAGTATATAATAGAGAAAATGTAAATAACAATAAAAATAACAATTACTCATGCAATACATTGTCTCTTCTGTTATTCTGTAAATATTAGGTTCGTTCCAACTGATGCGAAAACTATTAGGCACCGTCCTAAATAGACACATTACAAAGATCTTGTTTCGACTAGTTTTGATACCAATGATCGTACAAAGTGTTGTTTCAACTGAGATTTGTACACTTCCTTTGAGTGATCCTGAACTCGTGACTTAAAGTACACGTAATAAGCATGCGTCTGCTATCAGTCCCTGAATAATTTTTGAACAATACACAACAGCTCAGTTGAAATGAACCTGCATTGTATTGGCACTATTCATACCTTTTTTGTAACTCAGGTGTCCTCGCTTCTCTTTTCATATCCACTAGTAGTGTACGAACTTTCAACGAATGTAAATGAAAACAGGGGCGGTAGCGATACTGCAATCGGAAGCGTAAAATGATTATGATTAGAGTAAGAACACAGACTGTAGAATATTTAGTTTATTAAAAGATAATATAAACATATTAAGTCTATGTACAAATTTGTATTACCGTTAACGGCTACTGCGAAACCTGTTATCACAAAGAGTATAGAAAAAACTAATTTTGGCCATTAAATGTTGAAAAAGTAATATATATTCTTATAAAATAAAAAAGTATGTCTAGTATCTCGTGTTTACAAAAATAGTGAACAATTTCTTTTAATTCGAAAACAAATATACATGATTCTTACATCTATTTATACACGAACACTCGTTACACAAGTCTTTCACTATCAACACGCGTATTTTTCAGTATACATCTTCGCCTTTCTCACATAATCGTCTTTGTGGTTCTTAAACTCCTCCGCGATGTCGGCCATTAAAGGGTCCTCAGGATTGGGCGTCTCCAGCAGCATTCGGACGGCGATCAGCAGGCCCTCCACTCCGATGGTGGGTTTCCACCTTCCAGCAGGTGGCATCTTTATCAAGTCCAGACAAATTCTTCCGTTATCGTCGATGTTGGGGTGGTAAACCTTAGTGATGAACTTTATTGACGGGGGCACGAACGGGTACCTCTCGGGCACAAGAACTTCCAACGTGAACACCCCGTTTTTATACGGAGTGTCGTCCGGGCCGACTATTTTCACTTCTAGGCTGCTCAAGTTGTCGTCTTTAGGAAAAACGCAGATCCCTTGTGGAGGCGTGTTCCGCATCTTTGCAAGTTCTCGGGATAGCCGTTGCCGTTGCATTTTTTTGTTGAAAACCTATGCTACGGTTTTCAAAGTGCATTACACTTGTTTGTTGATAGTTTAAATGTCTGTCAGCTGTCAGTTAATAATACGTTTTTACCGTCGACATATAGAACTGGACTGGTGATTGACTACTGCGCATCCAAACTCCAGTAGAAAGAGAGGGAAAACCTGGGCGACATATTTTTCTTTTTCTAACGCTTTATGATTGGTCGTTTAGTCGATCAATAGACTAAAGACGTTTCGGTAAAAGTTCAGTTTAGTGACTTTTTGTGAAAATGGCCAAAATTAAATCGGATTTTTTTCTAAAATCGTTGCTTTTGTTATAAAAAAGCGATTTCAAGCCGGGGGAGCAAGGTTTTTTCTGGCGAAAATGCAAAAAAAATGCGAAAAAAGTGTGCGATTATTGCATATTTAAACTCCCGATGTTGACAGAAAAACTGGCTGATTTTCACAAAAATCAATAATAAACTAAACCTTTACTTCCGACACAATCCCTTTATGCACTTAACACACCAAATTACGTGCGAAAACTCCGAATAACTCGCGAATAAGTGGAATTGAGTCGACGTTCGTCTGACCCCAGTTGTCACTGCCACTATAGTCGGCGGTGGACGTTAATGTTTTGTGCGTTAAGGCGTATTTGCATAATTTGAATAAATGCGTTTATTATTAATTGTCGCTTAAAATCCTTGCCATTCGTTACAGATTCTAAGTTGACTATTTATTTCCTAAAAATGAAACATTTGTAAGCTTTTGATGGTAATTATATTTAAAACAAACAAAATCAAATGTAAATATTGGGAGGTTTACCAAAAATATTTTACAGATCTGTCACTCCCGACAAATATCTCTCGAATGCCCCCTTCCCCGTTTCCTTGGTTCCTCGCGAATGTTTGTTTTATTTCCAGGCACACCATAACTCAAACATTCGCGCGGGTCCACTTGAGTCACAGGCCGCTATCTACTGCTGACACATTTTTTATTTAAGGTGTCTGTTTTTTTTAAATATTTTTTATAAATATAAATTTATATTATATACATATTTTACCAATAATTTTTCAAGAAAATGCGTCAATTTTAGCACGGTGAGAAATATTTGCTTGTGTACTTACGGGTGAAATTCTGAAAAATCAACACCTTAACCTCAATAATTTGGATAATTTGAAGAACAAGAAAATATGGCTTATTCTCGCCAAAGATGCGTATTTTTCAACGTTAGCTGATGTTGACGTTTCGACGTGAATACGCCTTAACGTCCACCGCGGCGTCAGCCGCGGGTGTCAGACGAATGCCGACTCAATTTCATTTATTCGCGAGTGATTTTGGTGTGTTATAAGTTATAAGGCATAAAGGGATTGTGTTGGAAGTAAAGGATTAGTTTATTATTGATTTTTGTGAAAATCAGCCAGTTTTTCGGTCAACATCGGGAGTTTAAATATGCAATAATCGCACACTATTCTCGCATTTTTTTTGCATTTTCGCCAGCAAAAACATTGCTCCCCCCGACTTGAAATCGCTTTTTTATAACAAAAGCAACGATTTTAGCAAAAAAAGAAAACATTTTTTAAAGCCATTTTCACAAAAGTCACTAAACTGAACTTTTACCGACGTTTCCACCCGGCAGTGACGTATCTTAAAAAAATACCATACCCGATGGTAAGTACAGAGTACCTGTGTGACAGAGATGTCACCCAGGTTTTCCCTCTCTTTCTACTAGAGTTGTCAACGCGCTGCTTAAACAGCCAGTCCATTCTTAATGTCGATGGTTTTTACTGTTTTTAGTTTTTAGATTTCTTTAACTAGTGGTCAGATTGGTTAGGTTATGTTTTATCCATAGAGTTAGTAAAAAATAGACTGCTGCTATCTCGGAAACGTACAAGAGTAATCTTCTCTAGCATAGAAAACCATGTTTTCTATGTCCAGTAGTCTTCTTTTCGTCTGAGTGTGATGTAGTGGTATTAAAAACTAATGCAGAAGATGCATAGACAGCGCATCCAGATAAAAAAGGAGACTTCTGATCTAAACTTAGTGGGTATATCGTGGATCTAAACAACCTGTCTTCTTATATTTCTTGTGCATCCCAACGACAATTTTTGAAGGGAGAGCAGCTGTCTATTCTTATTCAAGTCTATGATTCCATCTCGTAAGGCTCATGTTGGTGGCACTGAAGTAACTAGATCCGCAAAGTCGCAAACAAAATTCCCTAAACGTGCTCTTTTTTGTGGTTATTGCACGGGATAAGGTAACTGTCTGAAAATTCTATTTTTTTTCTATTCAAACATCAACCATCGACTACAGTAATATACATATTTCTTAAAAATAAAGCCGTATCTACCACTAATTATTGGTATTTTTCTCTTTTTCAGAACGTCCGTAAAAATGTCCGATGTTGATATGTGAGTACATAACCTATTTGTTTACTTACTTTTTATTTCGACGAAATACCGTGATGATTTTGTGGCGGCTCCCTCTTCTGAGGTTACCCAATTATAAAAAATCGTGCTGTGAATCGCCATCTGATTTATTTGGTTACTTTCAAGTTAATATTCGCCAATATTTACACTGTTCTAACGAGCACTTTTATTTTGTAGCGATGACGTGCCAGTAGCCCCCGTCCCAGCCGGGGGACCGATGGACGTCAACCAGGCTCTTCAAGAGGTGCTGAAGACGGCCCTGATTCACGACGGCGTCGTCCATGGTCTGCACGAGGCCGCGAAAGCCTTAGACAAACGGCAAGCCGTACTCTGCGTGCTGGCAGAGAACTGTGACGAACCCATGTACAAGAAACTCGTGTCCGCGCTGTGCTCGGAGCACCAGATCCCCCTCGTCAAGGTGGACAACAACAAGAAGCTGGGCGAATGGTCGGGACTGTGTAAAATCGACAATACCGGCAAGGCGCGTAAAGTCGTCGGGTGCTCGTGCGTAGTAATAAGGGTGAGTTATTCAAAATCAGTCGTGTCGACTTCCCAGTGTAGTTGGTGAATCAGTGTTTTTATTTCGCCAACGTTTACTATTTTTTTCTGTGTTTTTTAGGATTACGGGGAGGAGTCTCCGGCGCTGGACGTTCTTAGAGAATACCTTAAGAATGCTAAGTAAGACTTTTGTTTAAAGAATACAAAAAAATGTTTCATAGCAACTGTGTTTTAATTAATCACTTAAGAAAAAACAAACACAAAGATGAAATCTTCACTCATGAGAGAGTTTCCCATTATCGAAATGCCCCGTGTCATAATAATTTTGTTCAGGAACAAGAAAGTAAGCTATTTTTGAATTACATAAGTTATTTGGCGCATTCTTCCTTATGCTGGGGCCAGTGGGTCACCTGACAAGCCCTGGAACAGTACCACGCCTTTTGCAACGCGAGCAGCGTTGAATGGCCCCTTTCCCACACTGGGAACACGTTGCCTGCTCTTTCACCTCAAACTTTTCCAGTAAGTCCGTATTATATGCCTCGTTCAACCTGAAAATAAAAATTCCTTGCTGTTCTCTCTTCTAGAGAAAGATTAGTTCAAATGACCCTAGTGTGACGATGAAAAATGATAATGAAACGTAAATACTGTTAGATGAAAAAAAGTTACACTGGCTTTTATGTACTCAAAATACCGCAGAATTGTTGAAAAATAAAAATTCCTTGCCCGAAAAAACTTTTTGCCAAAATTTGTGCAAGAAGAGTTGTGCCTACTTTTTAGCGACCTCTTGCATGTCTTCCCTGTTACTGATGAAGACAAAGGGCGCCTGTTTCTGGGCGATTTTCTTCCACTTCCCGCCTGCCTGCTGCAAGATCCTCTCCTTGATCTCCAGCACTGTTTCGAGCAGCAGAGGCTTCGGAGGCGGCGCAGACTGCTTCACGACGGACAGCTGGCACAGCCAATGCTTCAGCTCCATCAGAGGCGACAGCTGATCCAGCAGTGACGGGCGCATCAAGGGTAGCAGCCTCGTCAGCTGCGCCTGGCGACTGTCCGTGATGGCGTAGTATTTGGGGCATTCAGGGTCGAGGAGCAGCTGGCGCAGAGTGAGCCACACCTGAGGGATTTCAAGGGAAACTATCGGGAATCCTTTGGGTTTCGTGTTACCTGCGCTTCGGTCTGCCCCAACTGCTCTTTGTCCCAATCCTTCCACGTGCCCGCGGAGTACTGTCGACCGTCCTTGACCCAAGGCGAAGCAATCAATATCTCGGTGAACAAGACGGGGATGTCGTGCACCGAGTACATGCGATTATAAATGCTCACCGGCAATCTAAAAATCATTCGCAACTAACAATGCGCGTTTGAGAGAAATACTAGGAGCTACCTTTCAATGGTCTCCGTTAAATACCGTATTATAGAGAGGGATCTTATGCCGATCTCGAAAGTGAGATTGTTCCTCTGTCTGAGCAGTTCCTTTTCCGCGCTCTCGTTATTAACGGCCTCCGTCTGCGTCGTGGTCAGCAACTGGGAAGCGGTGCCACTTAAATAATCCAGCAGGTCGGCCGCGGAGTCGTTGAGCGCCTCGCAACAACTCGGATGGTACAAGACAAGTTCCAGCAGCGCCACGCAGACCGCCTCGTGATACAGGACGGAATAGGCTACGAAAGTGCTGGAAGGGTTCGGCTCGACTTTGAGCAGTTCAGGCAGCACCTTGTGCTTCCATATGTTCACGAGGATCGCCTCGTGGATCAACACGTTCACCTAAATTAGATTACGATTTGAAAAGTAAGCGTCTTAACGAGTTTCTTACTTCACCTTTCCAAGAGATATGAGACACTCTTTCACGTGTTCCTCTTTGAGGGCGGTGGCTTCTATGAGAGCCTCCTGGTTGAGTTTTTGCAGTCTCTGGTGCGAGTCGAGCCATCTAAAAGGTATGTGCGTTAGGACTTATTGGTAACCGTAAAGAGGTATTACGTACAATCGGTTTCCGATATTTTTTATGTGTTGAGGGGCCATCGCCTCGATAAACATCTCGATTTCGTTCGGTAGTAATATGCTGTCCATGCTGGATTTATTTTTTTTAAACTCCTATATGACAACCACGTGTATTGATCAAACTTTTTTGTTTATCGAGATTACTATATAAAAACTTTTATCGAATTTTGACTTTGTTTTTTTTTTTACGTCGAGATCATTTCAATTTTAAATAATCTCAATTATGCATACAATGCTTTGGCAGTTATTTTTCAAAATTTGTATTTTTCTGTTGCATGTTGCGTCACCTAACGGCGCTATGCTGAAGTACCGCCAAACTCATTACAGATTCCTTGAATTATACACCAACAATAGCATCATACCAGATTTCTTTGGTTTTGTTTGCTCAGTGGTACTAGTATGTACATATGTAGTTCAAAATAACAATTGTGAGCAGAAGAAAACGAAGGGGATTTTGACGTATGGACATAAATTCATAGGTTATGTATTAACGTCAATTTCCCAAATAGAGGTGTTTTAAAAAAAAACGCGAATTTGCGATATGGCCGAGGCAAGCGCTATAAAAGAGGGGGTTTCTGTGTCCAATATGCCATAAGGACTTGCGTTCTCCTAACGGCCTAATCGCGCATTTCCAAGATTTGCATTCAGAAGAACAGGATATCTTGAAATCCATAAAAGGTACGTACGTCTGACGGCTAAGCTCGCACTCTCCAACCATTCTTCAATCCACTTTTGCAGATATTTACGGTAAGGCAAAGAAGAAAATTTTAAAACTCGACGATCAAGACCTGGAGCTGTTCAAAAAGGAGATAACGTTAGACAAATACTACTTGGAATACAGCGAACCGCAGGATCCGGGTCCGACAAGATCGCACACCGACTACTTCAAAGCTGTCAGGAGAGAGGCTGGACCACAGGACGACGGAAACCAACAAGTTGATCATCAGACTAGACAGGCTGCTGCGATTCTATGGCTCCGACCGTAAGCAACAGGAGCAGGAACTCGTTGCATGGCTCGACAGGTCCGTTGTCACAAGGTGCCCCTCGTGTACAGCTTCTTTCAACATAACGAGGAGGCAGCACCACTGCCGCCTGTGCGGCAGCATCATGTGCAACTCGTGTTCGTACTTTCTCCCTTACGAAACGGCCCGTAAGTATTTTTTTTGTTTAAACACCGTTGAGTATTCTCATCGATAGATTTCTCCAGAGACGATTGTGGCCCCGGTTAACAACGCGAATGGCAGGGAGCAGGCCGCGGGTAAGGAGTCCGACAGTCTGAGGGTCTGCGGGCACTGCCTGGACATGCTGGAGTGCCGGAGGCGACTGCAAATCGAACAGATGATGCAACCCATCATCTGCCAGCTGTACTCCCACCTGCAGAAGATCAAGTCGCAGATAGAGAGCTCCGTGGAGATGTACAATAAGGTAAATTCAACTTACTTATTAGTTAGTCACAAAAATTATCGGTGTGGTTTTCCCGTTCTTAGATATACAACTCCCTAATATCTGGAGAGACGACATACCTGCTGCAAGACCTGCAGTCTCTGCGCACGACCATAGCGGACAAGGCGCAGATGATCGACACGCTGAGCAAGAAGATCGCCTCGCTGCCCGTGGATGCTGAGACGCCCAAAGCGGCCGCCCTCCAGAACAGCATCCGCAAGGCGACCTCCGTCTACATCAAGGACTACCTGCTGACGCTGGCGGCGCCCCCGACGCCCCAGGACCTGGAGAAGATCAAACGCGAGCGTTCCATGAGGGCCGTCGACGAGGACGTGGCGCCCATGCCCAGGGCGAGCATAAAGCGGGTGACAGTGACGACGGGCTGGTCCCCGGCCAACGTCAGCGAGACGGCTGCGGCCGAGGAGGGCGACCCCCTCCTGGAGCAGATGAGCATCGTGCGGAATTACATAGAGCAGGCGCGGAAGGCGCACCGGTTCGAGGAGGTGGCATCGTTGCAGGAGAACCTCGAGATGTTGAAGCAGACGTACAGGAAGCAGCAGACCCAGCAGCGGGACGAATGATAGGGGGTGACTGTTCGCCGTAGGGTAATCGATATACATAGATGAATTATTTCATTTCGGTAAATACGGGGTCCTGCAAAAGTGCGGAATGATGTGGATATTGCTTGTTTTATAGGAAACTTGTTAAATAAAACTTGTTGAATATTCTGGCGCACATTTTTTTTTTTTTTTTTTTTAGTTCTTGTTTTACAGCTGTGGCAACCATCTTTGTTTTTTTAGATATCACTGTGGCTTTTAATTTTTTTTTTTACATTCATCGCACTATTCTGCATAAGACTGTAAAATGTCATAAGGTTACATAATAAGCATTTCAAGAAAATTTGGTTATTTTATTTGTTTGTTGTTTGTTTTTTTTTTTTTTTTTTTTTTCGTATATCGGGTTGCGTTGTTTCAGGCTTTTGCTGGACCCTGTTATATGCTGAAAATTATACGACAGTTTATTACTATTATTAGAAATTTTGAGACTGCATGACCACATCTATTTTTTTTCATTTCCCATTTCTCAAAAGAAAGATTTTTGGTTGGTTTCCTTTTTTTTTTTTTTCTTTGTTTATTGTCTAAAATGGTATTTTTAGTATCAGGTTTTATCAGATTTTTTTTTCTTCTGAGAAATGGTCGTTAAAAAAAGTTAGATATTCTTTACAAAACATCATCAGATTACTTGCCAAAAATGTCCTTTTTTGCATTTAAAAATCATCTAAACCAACATATTTAATACAACCATAGGAGTTATATTTATAAGAGACTGTTTTATAGGGATTTTGTCTCTCTTTTTTTTGATATACATATATCTAGTCCTGTTTATTAAATTTTTAAACTACATAAATCGTAAGTTAATGTTACTACTCACTAAATTGTTTATTATCTCATTTTTTTGGGATTCTAGACACCTTTATTTCAGGCTATAATTTTCTTTACAATTCTGCAGAATTAAAATGCTATAACTCTTAGCAAAAACGACAATATTTTTTTATTCACATACACTTCAATACCCATAAGGAAAATTAACATGTGTTTTGTAATAAAACCATAAAAAAAGTATTTTTTATTATCGTAAGGTTATTTCAAACATTCCAAGCCTCAGTAAGTTTCTGTGTAAATAATTCGTTTATTTTTACTTTCACAAATGACTCCTCGTTCCGTATTCCTCAACGATATTGCCTATAAATATCAGACGTGTTAAATGTATTTATTTTAAAAATATATATACCATCTATTTATGCTTTTTCCTTCTGACGATTAGTCATATATAAACATCTAGTCACCCATGACATGACAAACCCACGTCCTATTGTTTTTCTGTCGCTGTTAACCTCCAAAAATGGAGATCCGACGTTTAAGATCGGAGATCGTCGCGAAAATAAAGAGCTCCTCCACCATGAGCAGCGTAACTCAGTGCGTGACGGAACTGGTAAGTCTTAAAAACAAACCTTCCCCCGTCTAACCCGCGTTCGTTTTAGGTGCTGAACAGCCTGGACGCCAAGTGCACGGCCGTCGCGGTCCGGGTCAACCTCGTAACGTTTCGGGTGCAGGTGGTGGACAACGGCGAGGGCATCGCCAGGGAAGACCTGGAGTCGGCCGGCCTCCGGCACATGACGAGCAAGTGCGACAGCCTGGAACAGCTGGAGAAGCAGGTCAAGTGTCACGGCTTTCGTGGGGAAACTCTGGCGAGTATAATAGGTGTTTCCGAGAGCGTGGAGGTGACGTCCAAGCATATTTCCTCGTCGGAAACGTACAGTAAACTCTTCAACGATCGAGCTGGCAATGTGAGGTTAGTTAAGGATCGCCCTAGCTGTGGCACTACGGTAACCGTCGAAGGCTTCCTGCATAACCTGCCGATCAGGAGGAAACGGGTCGTGCCGGAGCTAGAATTGGAAGACATAAAGAAGAGCGTCGAGTGTTTAGTGCTCATACACCCGGAAGTGTCTTTTTCCGTTAGAAACGACGTCACGGGGGCCCTAATACTGAACAGCAAGAAAAACAAGAACATCCTCTCGTCGTTCAGGTACATCCATCCGACGGTCAAGGACGAATTTTCCCTGATGCGAGTGTCGAAGGGTAAGATGACTATTGAGGCGCTGTTGTGCAAGGGGCTGTTCGAAAGCAGGCATCTACAGTACCTCTACGTGAACAAACGTCCGGTGCATTGCCCAAAAATACAGAAATTCATCTGCCGTCGGTTTTATAAGAGCCATAGCTTCAGGAAGAAAGGAGCTCTGAATTACGTGGAGGGTAATAAAGTGAAATATCCCGCGTACATGGTGAACATCAAGTGCCCCCGATCCAACGTCGATATACTGCTGAATGCGACGAAAACCGTGGTGGAATTTACGAATTGGGGTGTCGTCTTGCGGTGTTTGGAGAAACTAATGAATTCGTTCCTGGGTGTCGATAAATCGACCCCGAAGAATAAGTATCTCACCCCCGTTAGAGGGTTTAAAAGCGATTGCGGAGTTTCGCAGATATGCGGGGCGCAAAAAGCCTTCGGTTACAAGAGAGGCAAGTCGGATACAGAGAAAGTTATACCCGAAAAAGTACACAGAGCGAGTCCTGCTTCGAGCGCCAGCGAGATTGAAGAGACACAACTTCCTAGTTCGAAAAAAAAGGTGGAGGGAGACAGTAATGATATTCTTGTGAGTGTTGAAGGTAAAATAGACGGTGAAAACAAGCAACAACTAACTCCGAAGGAACACCGGCGCACCGTAGATGCGGAAGAAGAAAAAAAGTGCAATTTTGTTTTCGGATTTGAGTGGAGAGCATGAAGTGAAAAAATATGTAAGAAATCGCCAACCAAAAGATTCTCAAGATGTCGACGATTATGTTATCAGCGATTTCACACTTTCTCTTGCAAAGGAGAACAGAAAATTCAAGAAACCTTTACCGATAACAGTCAGTCATAAAGACAAACCAAGCGGTCTACCAAACCGGAAGATCTATCAGTACCCAAACACGAATATTTCGCCGTACAATCCTCCAAAACTAATCACCGCAAATCGAGAAAACTCTGACACAAAAAATGTTCCCCCCAGTCTGCCCCTGTTGTCCGACGACCGAAACTCGCTATTCTCCAAGTTCACCGACGACGAGGACAAGGGCAAGAACCTCATAATGGACATGTTCCTGAAGTCTACGCAGGTCTTCAATAGCGAAGAGGACGTGCTCAGCAACCCCAGGAGCGAGGAGACCGTCTTCGAGGTGGAGTCGAACTTCCTAGCCGAGAACAACATTCAGACGCGCGTCAACGGGCTGAGCAAGACAATGTCGGTGTCGGTGAACGTGAAGAGCATGAAGAAAATCAGGAAGCCGAAGGCGAGAGGTAAATCCTCGAAGTGCGTCCAGACCAGCGTGAGGAACGAGAGGATGGTTTCCAGGTCGATTCAGGCAACTGCAGACCAGAAGGGTACCAAGAAAATAAAGCGGAAAAAAAATTTACGACGAAAATTATACGATTGTCTTGTCGGATGCCCCGAAATTTAAATTCGTTCATAAACCGCCCCTATTTTTAGACCCTGAACTGGCTGGTTTTAATTTTAAAAATGGTGGATGCAACTGTAACTGTCACACTGGCAGTGGGAAACTGTTCAACTTTAAAAACCTCGAAGAACCCAAACCACCTAGTTATCTCTTGGGCGGGACTGTTGATCTGTCTGCGACAGGCTCTAATTTACAACTGAGCCTTTTGAATAGGGCCCTCAACCTTTCAGAAGCGGAGTCTGACTTGGTAGAAAATAACGTGAGTCCCATAGAAGGCATCGATAATTTCGAACGTAGATGGCACGAAGACACGAAGGTATGTCTAAATGACGGGCGCCAATACTGTCGAAACCGGTCTTCAAAACGGCTAAAAAGCGTTGAAAATTGTAAAGATTTGAGGGAGTGGAATAATAAAATTGTAGAGAAACCACATCATGACATTTTCCAGAGGAGCAAATGTAAGGTGAACGGGAATTTTCAGTATGAAAACGCGTTCGAGTACGAAAAAAGTCCGTATTTTCAATCCAAACAGAAGTATCCACATAAAAAATTCGACACGGCACCCCAAACCATCATAAACGAAGTAAATTTTGAAAAACACAGCTCATATAATTTTTTCGACCCCCAGTACAGAAGTACACAGTTCAGTTTCATTGGTAACAGGCGAAATGAACAAAAATAATTCTGAGGGAGACCTGAACGCGGTAGGTGACTTTACTAGTGACTTTTGTAAATTCCAACCGAATTATAAAAGCACCCAGTATGATGCCAACACGGCGCAGTGCAACGCACACTTCGGGACATTGTTAAATTTCCAAAATGCCCCCGAAAATATTAACAAACTTAATTATGAAGAGGAAGGTGCAATGAAAAATAATTACAACAGTTTGAAATTGAGTTGTGGAAAAATTCGGTACTCAAAAAAAATTATCAGCCAGATACATTTATTAATATCCCTAATAACGACAAGAACGACACTTTCTTTTCAAAGAGGGACTTAAAATTCCAGCGCGTTTTTCCTCCCAATCCGAAGAACTGCCTTCCAACTAATGAAACAGTTGGGAAGCCCGAAGAGCCCTCTGAATTATTCATTACTCTGAGTAACCGACAACAACGAAACATCTTAGAGAAAGAATTGGTTGCGGAGAAAGCGATCAGCGAGAGACAGTTTCTGGACTGGAAGAGCCAAGAAGTACCTGAAGATAAACATGAGGAGTTCCACGAACTCGAGAACGAATGGACGATAAAAGTAAACAATTTGGGGAGCAATTTTTACGTCAATAAGAGAACGGGTGCGTGAAAAATTAATATAATTAAGAGATTATTGATACGTTTACCTTTATATATCTCATCTGTTGAATATTTTGCAGGTTTCACCACTTTTTTCACGCCCAAACCGAATTCTAATCAGTTCAAGTTGGACGCCCGGTTCGATTTCATTCCGAAAGGCTTGTCTCCAATCCTCAATGATATCAAACCGGTCGATAAGTCGTTGAGTCAGAATAAGAAGGATCTATTACAGGACTACATCCTAGAATCCCACCAGGACGATCTGCTCACAGTAAAGTGGAAGAATTACATGAAGAATAGCGGCAAGTGTAAAGTTATATACAGGATGTCCCAGATTTTAGTTTACAAGCCGTAATTACGCACCGGGTATATTTACGAGAAAATGTTTCAAATAAAATTGAACTGACTATGTCATTTTGTACAGTTTACGACATTCTATTTGAAACATTCTGTCAATATACCAGGTGAGTAGTTACGGCCTGTAAACCACAATTTGGGACACCCTGTATATAGTTTTTTCTTTTTTTTTTTTTTTAATTTCCCTTCTATCACCTGTAGATCCAAAAGCGTTCTTCGAAGAAATATACAAGGAGAAGGTGAAACAGTTTGAGTGCCCCATACCGAGTATAAGCACTCACAGTGGTAAGAAGTACGGTGCAGAATTGAATGGCGTAGTGAGCTTCGACAAATCTCTGTTCAATAACATCACCGTTATCGGCCAGCTCGATAAAAAATTCATCGTGGCATTCGAGAGACTTAAGAAATTGATAATCCTCTTCGACCAGCACGCCGTTCACGAAAGGGTTCGTCTGGAGGAACTCTCGAAAGGTAGGTCATCGTGTCATCTATAAACCTCGATGCACGTCACGTGTGTGTCTGATCTGTTAGCCGGGCCTCGAACCCGTTAACAGGAGTTCGGTGGGCGGTTGGAAATTCCAGACTCTGCTACTACTCAGTAGATGCCACTGACTTCCGATTTTGGTGTGTTGTATACGTATTTTGTATATGTATTTTACTGCAATTGGCTGAGAAATACATTCAGTTGCTTCTATACTTTGTCTTCCCTAGGGTGGTCCTTATTTTGGAAAAGTCCCGATTTTTTTGAGTGCTCCCACTAAATCGGAAGTAGAGGACTAGAAAATAATTATGAAGCAATAAAAAGTCGAAAAAAAATAATAACCCGTGCCCCACGCAGGTTGAATTTTAAATGGGATTTAACATGGGTTTTCCGTTTTTTTAGGTTAAACCAAGCGTTGAGCACTTGATTTCCATCGGTTCAAGGTGAAACTTGGTATCCTCAGGTTTTTGATATCGCTGAATCCAAATATCAAAACCGGTTTTGACTAATAACAGCTGTCAAAAAAGCGGTCAATAAAAAATTCATTTTTTGATTATCTAAAATTTTAAGGATTTTTTTTATATTCTAACACAAATCAAGTAAAGTTTCGTCGTAAAAAAATTGGTAACGTGTTTTTCGCTAAACGACAACTGTCAATTGAGCTGTCAATGAAATTTTTAATCGAATTTTTAATTTTTTTTTCAATTTCTCAATTTGGAAAATAGTCTTAATTAAGTATTTCAATACAGCTAAATCCAAATATGATGTCAAAAACGAGTTTGGACTCTTGACAGCTGTCAAAAAAGCTGGCAATTGAAATTCATTTTTTGAAAAAAAAAACTTTTGGGGTTTTTTATATTTAAATACAAATATAGTATAGTTTCGTCGTAAAACAATTATATGTCATTTTTGCTGAATGACAACTGTCAATTTTTTTTATACTTTAATACTGTCAATTACATCTCAAGTAAATTTCAATTTCAATCAAATCAACTTTTAATTTTTTGATTTCTGTAAGGAGAGATATTATTAATTTCGAAATAAGGTATCCACAGATGTCAATATTATTGACACCTGTCGTTTATGTCAAAACATAAGACATTTATTTCGAAATTAATAATATCTCCTTACAGAAATCGAAAAAAAACATTCAAAGTTTAATTGAAATTTACTTGAGATGTAATTGACAGTATTAAAGTATTAAAAAAAAATTGACAGTTGTCAATCAGCAAAAATGACGTTTTGCTGAAATTTTTTAAATTTTTTTACGACTATAATTTTTTTTAAACTCAAATGATTTTTTTATTGACCGCAAGAGTCCAAACTTTTTCATATTCGGATTTGCGTATAAACACTTAATTAAGCATTTTCAGAATTGAGAAAAAAAATTTTAAAAAAACAAAATTCGCTTATGACAGTTCTCATTTGGAAAAACATTGTGATTTGTGTTAAGATATACAAAAATCCTTAAAATTTTAAATAAAAAAAAATGACGATATCGTCAAAACCGGTTTTTGACATGATATTTGGATTCAGGGATATGACCTGTGGATCCCAGTTTCACCTTGAACCGATGGAAATCAAGTGCTCAACGCTTGGTTTAACCTAAAAAACCGGAAAACCCATGTTAAATCCCATTTAACATGGGTTTCATAATTATTTTCTAGGCCTCTACTTCCGATTTAGTGGGAGCACTCAAAAAAATCGGGACTTTTCCAAAAATAAGGACCACCCTAGTCTTCCCAATTTTTTTTAGGAATCGAAATAATTTTGAAAAAAATTAATATTTAAAACACTCCACTTCCATAGTGTTTTATATTTTCAGCATACGGGAATTCCAGAACCGAGTGCGAAGATAAATTCATCCTGTTTGTCCCTCGAAACGATCTCGCCCTCTTGAAAAGGCACGAGACGTATTTAAATTCGTTGGGGCTTTCGGTGGAATTCTTCGAAAACGGGATTACAATATCGGAGATTCCTTCGTGCCTATACCACAAATTTAAAGTTACCGTAAGTTTACTACGTATTTCCTCGCGTGACAACTGATCTTGTCCGCAAATTTCAGGACGCCGAGGATTCGTTGAATCGGGCAGTCCAGCTGCTCGTCAACGAAATCATCGAAATGCTGAGGACCACGCGCGGCGTTTCCTTCAAAAGCACCCCGCAGATACTCCAGAACGTGGTTAATTTAGAGGCGTGCAGAGGTAATAATTTATAAAGTCATTATACACTGCCCCGTGCAGATCATTACCTCGTTTAAGTAGCGATAATTTTTTTTTTAAAAGGCATTATAATTACCTCCAAAGCACTAAAAAAAAAAAAAAAAAAAAAAAAAAAAAAAAAAAAAAAAAAAAAAAAAAAAAAGGGGGGAAAAAAAGTTCATTTTTCCACTTGAATGAATATTTTAAAGATTAAATATTTTTTAAAGACACCTAACCTATTTTAAATCAATAAATTATTAACAATATTTTTTAATAAAATTTACATATTATTTAAAATAGTTTAGGGTTTTTTATTTTAATTTAAAATATTCATTTTAGCTCTGTCAGTTCGTGGCACTAAGAGGGTTCGGTGTACGTCAAGGCGCTGATAAGTGATAACGAAAGTGTCCTTACTTATTTTGATTCGACGGATTAATTTTAGGCGCTGTCAAGTTCGGGGATCGCTTGACGAAGGAAACTGCGTAAAACTGTAAAACTTTGGAACAGTTATCGGCCTGCAAGCTACCTTTCCAGTGCGCCCACGGGAGGCCGACACTGACGCCCCTGCTTACGTTGGATTTAATTGTGGGCAGCGTACGTTTTGCAGTCGCAAAAATTACACTCAACATCCCCATATCCGAACTTTTCCGTTCCGCAAATTTCCACATTTCCGAACTCTCGTCACCTCGGGATAACCGAACTGCTGGCGCATGCGCAAAGGGTTTTTCTGGCTCAGTCTAGTACTCTTCTTTGTTTGTCGAGGTTTTTATGTAAATGTAATACATACATGTACATGTTAATAGAAGAACGTTTTTTTAAACAAAAAAAATGTCAGGTGCAAAGGAGAGAGTGATGCACGTAATTATTTTGTAATTCAAAGTAAAGGTTTGTTTTATTGAACATTTTGTTGACGTAACCTATAATAATTTAAAACTGAAATGAAAAATGATGAGAAAATATGTATTTTTAAGAAAACCGTGATACAAAACAAACATTATTGTACTGTTTATTTGCAGAGAAAAGAAGCAGACCTTGGAGCAAAAGCTGGATCTAATAAATCACGCAAAAAATGGTGTTAAAAATGTTGATCTATGTAAAGGTGGGTTCATGCAGATATTTTTTAGTAATAAGAATAAGAATAGTAATAAGAATAAAAGTTAAACCTTCGTTTTATAATGACCCAGTTCATGCAGTAAATCCTTATTTTTAAAATTATTACTAAAAATTATATTTACTGCATGAACTGGGTCATTATAAAACGAAGGTTTAACTTTTATTCTTATTACTATTCTTATTCTTATTACTAAAAATTTCTGCATGAACCCACCATAAGATGTACAATATTTATAAATCGTCAGTGAAATTCTTGGGAAAAAAGAAATTTACTTGTCGGAAGTTGAAAAAAAGAAGAAAATTGAGTGGACGGATTGACACAAAAAAGTGCACCGGTACTTATGATACGCCATTTGAGATAAGTGTTTTCCACTGGTTTGTACAAAGAAGAACTCTTGTAGAACCTGTCTCGGGTGTGCTGCTGAGGGAGGGCGATTTCCTCTGCTGAATTCTGTGACATCCAAATGTTTGATAACAATCGCATTATTGTGTTTACATTTTTTTCTCATTTCAAATTTCGCGGTTTTTTTGTCGTCAACCAATCAGCGACAAGTTCGGTTGTGTGGAAGTACAAGTTCGGAAATATCGTGAGAAAAAGTTCGGAAATATCGTGAGTTCGGAAATTTGGATTTCGATTATGTGGATGTTGAGTGTATTAGAAAATCGGTTTTGTACGATCGGCTTAGTTGAAAACAGAGTAACTAGAACAAGCTCGGCCGTATCTTCTATACGAGAATAAGTAACGGCAAATTCTGGGCTAGGGACGTGTGGAAGGAAACACGAACCCCCGCCATTTAAAACAGGGCCGTATTCAGGGAAATCAAAATACGATTTTATGTAATTTATTCAAATGACAAATAAAAAACGTTAGATATTGCGTATTTTAGATTAATAAGAATTCGAAATTTTACCGCTATGACGACCCGGCAAACTCTATGTATGACTAAATGGACTTCTGCTTAGATTCAACGGTTGGCCCTACGGCTTGGTCTAGTTGGTCTGTGGTCGAAAGTCTTGGTTCCCTTTCTGGCATCATTAAAACAGTTAAATGTAGAAAGAGAGCATTCGACAATATGGACGCCAATGGTACATTACACAAGTCCACAAAATACATATATATATTTTTTTAGGTGCCCACCATTAAACCTCAGAAAATTGTTAAGAAAATAATTTTTCTTCGTTATAAGTATATTTATTTAGGTTATAATGGAGTTACTTTGGATTCTGTTCGTTTCAAATTACGTTTAAAATATAATTCAATAAAACGTATTTACCGAATTTATTGTTTTATTAAATGGGGGGGTGGGGTTTCGCTTCTTAAAATTAGGCAATTTCGTCGATTGACTTCGGAATTGGGGCATGCCGCATCAGATTTCGTAGTTGCAACATTGCGATATAATGTGCACAACTCGCATGCGATATCTCAATCAATTAGAAGAGAGATGAATTTTCTGCCTCGCACAAACACGGTTTGGTCTGGCCTTGGTCCGGTCCTGCCGATTTTGAGGTCGCCGATCCGCAATTTGCAGCGCGACACCCGAAAAAATCGTCTGTTTTGCCCACTTATCTGTACATATGTAGATGATCAGTGATTTTGTCATAATAGAGCAGAGATATAAGATTTGTAGGTATGCTGTTTGGTGGTTCGTGAAAAGTGCATAAGTGTTAATATTTATTACAAAAGACGTTTAGAATAGAAATATTGACTTTATCTAGAAGAATGTTTTAAATTAACTATAGAATTACCTATCTTATTCATAAATCGACAGAAGAAACTAGTTTTGGGTATACGTGATTGGAAAACGACATGGATAATATACTCGTAACAGGTTTCGGCCCTTTTCAAGGTCATACAATTAACGCTAGCTGGGAGGCAGTCAAAATGTTGCCCGATAACGTAAACGGCTGTAGAATTATCAAAGAAGAAGTCCCCGTTATGTACGACTACGTTGAACGTAACATTCCGAAGTTATGGGAAACGCTAAAACCAGTAGTAAGTAGCAGTTCGTAAAAAATGTTCACTAACATTAGAAGTATCTAATGTTAGTGAAGGCGTATTTGACGCCTTCAAAATAGTAATTTTGAAGGCGTCTTCATAAATACGCATTCAAGAGGTACAGGTGTTTGTATTTGATTCCCTATCTTTTTTATTATATTTCTTAATGCTATAATAAAGGCAGTATGTTTTTCACGCAAATATCAAACATGTACCTATCCAATTCTTATTTGTACCTATCCAATTCTTATTTGTACCTATCCAAGTTCACGTGTACCTACATTAATACCTATCCAAGTCAACACCATTTAAATGTCGGCAAATAAGATAAAATGTGTTAAAAGATAGAAAAATATGTCTGCTGGTGTGGCTATCTGTTTTATTTATAGAAAATCTCATTGTTCTTAGGGATTTGCAGTTTAGTATTTTCCTCTTTGAAATGTCTCGGAAACCTTTTAATTTTAAATTGGTTACTAAGGCGGCTTTAAAGTAATGAGCAGGTACAAATTAAATACGGCATTCCAATTAGTGTTGCGAAAATTCGAATTAAATAATTCGAATAATTCCATAGTAAATTAAAAGCAACTAATTCGATTAACTTTTTCGATATATCGAGATAAAAATTAGTAGTATTATTTAGTATTAGTACTCCGACGGGAAACGGAATTACGAATTATTCAACTGGTATACGCCTATACCTATCGAATATCTACGATGGAGGTCGAGCATAAATAAACCAAATTTGGTTTCTTTATGAGGTCGAGTAGTGTCGCATTCGTAGAGGGAACTGCTGAACTGCAAGACTGACTGGAAGAGAGAAGAGATAGTAATAGTAATATGGCAGTTACTAGTATCAAAGGGAGATGAAATGCAAGATATTTATTTACTTGAGCAGGAAAATAATAACTAATAGATATTTCGAATTAATAATAGAATATTTTTGAGAAAAATGCAAAAATGGCAATATGCTAGTTACTAGTATTAAATTTTCTAAGTATGTACTAATAATCGGGTATCGGCCTTCCTAACCGTTTAATTTCCGTTCGGATCTCGTATATAAATTTATAATTCTACTAAATCATTCGAATTATTAATTCGATTTTGAAATATGAGTTATTACTAATTATTCGATTGTGAAAATAATTCGATTATTTCCAACGCGAATTCCAATTAGAATAAAGAAGCCGTCAATATTTTCGCCACAAAGACCATTACACTCGCCAGTGGCGCAGCCAGAAAATCGATCTAAGGGGGGCAACGTAAAAAAAAATATAATGTATGTCCTAAAAGTTCTGACACAAAATATTTATAGCAGTTTTTTTTTAATGAACAGATTTATTGAAACATCAATTATTTATCATAAACTACATCTTAATGCTTAACTAAACTATACTATCAAATTATGTGAAGCGGCCCATACTCCTCTACCAGACGCAACTTTCTTCGGATGTCTTTCATGAGGCCCTGGACGGAATTCAAGTCAATTTCTCTCAATTTTTCAAAAAATTCGACGTCTTAGTTGCTGTTTGTTTTGGGCTTCCCAGCCTCTGTCATAACTTTCCGCGACAATAAAGACCAAAAATCCTCTATTGGGCGAGCCTGAGGCAAGTTAGGAGGATTAGCGTTTTTAGGAACAAAAACGTATGCGGTGTTGACGAAGCCAGTTTTGGGTATCTCTAGAGTAATGACACGATGCTAAGTCTGGCCAAAACATGATATCATCCTCAGCATGATGTTCTTGGACAACAAATAACTTTAAAGCTTCGCCTCTCACTCTTCCCACAAAAGGTCGGGATATGCCCCTGTTAGAAATTGCGCACCAGACAAGGATTTTATCGGCAAATTTTGCTTTAGTCTTAAACTTTACATTGTCAGGGCATTCCTCTAGGTTATTTGTATAAAACCCATAATTTACTTTCATTTCGGAGTTAGCCAAAGTGAAATCCAAAGTTCGGTTAGCCGACTTTTCGTCGTCTAAAATAATGCTCTTGCAATCGGCAAAGTAGACCCGTCTCAGTTGACGGCAGCATCTTGGTATACGTAGAAGCTGCCCTTGAGTGTATTTGGGGCACTTACGTCTTTTTCGATATTTCAGACCATCCTCTTCAATGTCAACGATACCGTACTCTTAGAAGTGTCATATTGACGAGCCAGTCTCCTTGATGATATCCCAACTTGGTTTCTTGCTCTTCTTACCAACCGCTCTTCCCTCTGTGCAGTAAATACTCGTGGTCTTCCACTTTTTGGAAGGTTCAAACAAGGTATTCCCTGCTCGCACTCCGTTATTGTTCGATAAATGGTTCTGCGAGAAATATTTTCATTCTCGAATATTCGAAATATTTCAGCTTTGGGTACCCGCCCAACTAAGTTATAGATACTTTTTCTTATTTCTGATTTATACGACATTTGAAAGCATAAACTTCAAAATAAATAACATTCGACTGACAGTCAACAAAGTAAACAATCTTTTGTTACCAAAGGCGACTCGATATTATTTCGTTATTGTTAAGATTTAAGTTCATGAATTTTGTGCCAAAACTTTTAGGACATACGTTATTCGTCAATAAACCTTCAATTTCTTGACGGCTAAACATTTTGTACAGGTGTATAATATGAAACCTTGTATTTGCTCGGGGTGAAATCCTTCGTTTTCAGCTTGCTATTCACGTCGGCGTTTCCTCGAGCACCAGCAAATTGACCATAGAAAAATGTGCGCATCGGACGGGATACCGCCGATGCGACTTCTCTGGAAAGCCGCGTCGTACAGGGAAAGCCGTTTGCGTCGGAGAGGAATGCATCTATACAGGCATCGAGGTCGACGAAATATGCTCGATTCTAAATCGAAGTGAGAGAATGAAGGCGTGCCCGTCCACCAATGCCGGAAGGTAAGGTATGGGGTCTAAAAGGGACCCAATACATATTTTTTAATATGGAAATACGTTTTAGGTACTTGTGCGAATTCATATTTTATACGTCCTTAAACATAGACAGTGGCAGAACGTTATTTGTCCACGTCCCGCCTCTGGGTGAACCTTACTCAGCAGAAGAACTAGCCGAAGGCTTAATGGACATCATAAAAGCCGCTCTGCGTCAGATACTGTAGTTCGATGTTAACGAATTAATAATGAGATGAGTCGTCCGTTCATTACAGATCGCGCAATAGTTGAAAATATTCATTTGTGTTTACTGGATATTGTTCCTGCTCCGTACCTGTTCCTGGAACTGTTCTTGTTCCGTACCGGTTCCTGTATTCATTATTTTCCATCAAGCGCATGACTCATTCCATTATTTGTTTATCGTACAACCAAGAAGACTAGAACTAAGGAGACCGAACTCCGGCTTTTCGCTGTATAACGCGACGGGCTCAAATATGTCCGCCTCCAGAGGCGCTGTAAACAGTAGTGTACCCTGGTTGCTACGGTATATATGTAAACAGATATCTATCCGTATACTGCGGTTCTGTACTAATCTGTGTGCGTTAGAGGTTAGAGTCCGCGTTAGTGTCCGTGGTGCGAATACATTTGACAGACGCTCGATATTTTTTCATGTCAAAGGTCAACATCTTCCAAAAATTAAGCTTTTCAAAGTCATTGCGTAATGTTTTAATAAATTTTCACGGTCAGTACTGCGCAATAGTCTGAACTCGTATAAAAGGGTAAAGCAAATTGTAGGTACGTAAATGTGGAAATGCAATGTTATTGTGAAACCTTTACAGAGATACGTGTCTAAAAGAGCAAGGGAAATTTCACAGATACATGCGAAATGAAAAAATCACTATTTACGCGTTATTTTACCTACCCAGCACCTATTCGCTCCCTTTTCCTATTAACTTGTGGGACTAATGCTACTTTACCCACGATTTTGGTGGTCAAACATAGTGTATATTATTGTTTTCTGGGTATCTGACGAAAAAAAAAACGCTAAAATTGCAAAAGTGGCTTATCTGAACAATGACCCTCAAAATATTTCATGTTACGTGCTTCAACGTTAACAATACAACAAAGGAAAATATTTCGTTTCATACATACATCAGTAATTTGAAATAACGTCCGGTTATTCGTACCGCTTCTTATATTACACAATGCAACACAGCACTTTCGAACCATATTTATTTTGTATGTATTTTTGCTAAAGCCAAACGGCATGTAAGCTTTGACAGCTTAATGATAAATGTCATATAAAACCATAGCATGGTTTTCTATGATAATTTGAAAAACATTCAAATGTGGTCCACCGCTCATCACGTGACATCGAGTACATTACTCTTTACAGCGCCTCCTGGAGGCGGACAGATTTGATCCCTAGATACCGAACGAGTTCGGTCTCCTTAGTTCTAGACTTCTTGCGTACAACAAAAGAAACAAAGAATAAGTAACTATAAATTGAATAACTTACGTGATTTATTGATGACTGTAAATATATTCTATGTAAATATAATGTTTTATCGTTTTACTTAAATTTTTTTCGCTCGTAAGATCCATTCACGGGTCTACTTTATTTTTTAACGATGGAATGTTTTTTGTCATTAAACTGTGTACTTTCGTTAAATCAAATTTACTTCCATAGTTAAAAAAAATTATACTCCAAGTATTTCAGCAGTCTTTGTAGTACACGACAAAAACATTCTTTTTTAAACTCGATTTAATAAAAATTCAATATACATGTATACTGATATAATATATTTTTTCTCCGAAATCATATACAGTATCTATGTAACAATAAAGTAAGGAAGTACATGTATATCTACCCTATAACATTCATCTTTAAAGAGTTATAAATAAACAAAACGAAGATATCACAAACAAAAAAACATCCTGTTCATGCTACGTACTTTTAATGCGCGATAAGTTTTATTCTTTTATTCACTTTTTTTAACATTATCAAATAATGGCTAATAATACTTTATCGGTTTACCCATTGCTTCAGGGCCTCTTCGAATTGTAACGTCTCCTTGTTTTTTACTTCCTCCTCGTCTTCGGCGGTCTCTTCCCCTACGTCGTCGGTTCCGCCTTCTTGACTCAAGTGTTTCTCCAACCTTATTGCCTGGAACAATAACGAAATGCTTTTTGTAAGTTTTGTTTTAAATATCTTTCGTTTGACATCGACTTAGTCGAACCTAAGTACGGCTCTGTCGTGCAACAAATAGTTAGTACCGTTAGTACTTCGGGCTTGAAAACTACCCCATTTGAAAACAGATACCGCCTGGTCTGCTAATTATTTTTCAGATAGCTTTTAATTAATAACTCGCCCTACCTCCGTTCCGAATGGTCCCTGGAGCGAACTCGCCGGCGTGTAATTGGGGTAATTCTGTTGGGAGATGTTATAATTTGGGACCGAATTGACGACGTGATTTTGCGGATAGCGGACCTCCTGCATGTTAAAGTTTTGCCCGAACAAATGGGGCGGGCAGCTCTGGCCGCCCATCTGGCCTTCCGGGGGGGCTGGTGGGGTGTCTCGCGCGCAACTCAGCGATAAAGTTCGCCTCCTGGGCGTAGCGTCTCTGCAGCTCCTGCTGCCAGCTGCCGTCCGACTCGTCTTCGCCGTCGTCCTCGAAATCTTTAAAAAAAAAACGTGTCCAACACAATTTCGAATAAAAAAAAAACATCCTCGTCACCTTTGTGTAGGTATAAAACAATAAAACAACTGACCTGAATACACGAGAATACACGGGGAGTCCACTTTTTTCGTATAATTGCATCGGTCACTTCCAAACCGTACGAGATATACATATGTATACAATTTCCATTCTAAATTGAAAATAGGTAGGAAAAAGCAAGGTTGTCAGATATATTTTCTAAAATTGCTAAGCTCACTCACAACCTTCTCTATAGAGGAGGTTGTGGCTCACTATACATACTATACAAGTATACTTCATACTTCAGTAAACTGTTAGTTCGTGACGTTCTTAGAAAGCTAGTTTGGAAATATTTTAAAAAAATACATACGAGTAGATATAAATTTATTAGTTGGCATTAAAATAAAGCGTTTAAAATTGCTTAAAAAAATAATTATAAACAACTTTATGTATATTACTATACTTAAGAAAATTTCGAAGAGCCGGCAACGCGTTGCCGCGAATGCAGCAGCGAATGCCGATCCATTATACTATTGGATTGCTTTGTATCTAATACATTCCTTAAATACTTATACGGTCCACTGTGCTATAAAATTTTTACGACGTCGTTAAAATGATTTACGACTTTAGGAATTCTACTTGTTTAAGACGCCAGTGACGTATATTTCAGCTAGGTTTATTAACACAGACAATTTTTTGAGATTGTCTGACTAAATGAGCATTATTTACAGCAAATTATATTACAAATATTAAGAGTTTTGTATGCAGACTAATTTTAATCTCCTATATTGATTTGAATGAAAAAAATTATTTCACAATTTTCGAATTTATAAAAGATATATGCACGCCCATGGAATCATAAAGTTGCACCGCTTTTTTTGTTCCCCAGGCGTATTTTATCATTTTCAATTAAAAATAGGACTATATATAGATATAGGTCGATTAAAGTAGGGGAAAATTCCAAATTTTATGGCTCATAATCGTAAAGATTAACGCAATTATATTTCCAACATTTCGAGTAGTTGAGAAAAATTTACAGAGGCGTAACTAGGCCTCAGCGTTATACAAAATGTAGACGGTTGAAGCAAACGGTAGGATCTAGACAAAAAGTTTGTACCTGCAATTTTGTACAGGTTTGTTTTACATACTATTTACAGATTTTATTATTTCAATGCTAGGCGTCGCGACGCTCAACTTTTGTTTCGGCTGTCCATAGCGGTTCGGTGGTTTATTGAAGCGATAAAAGAACCGCTTGTCATGGTTTTAGGGGCAAAATATATTCTTGCCAGAATTCGCAGTAGTCTCTGGTACTCTGGCAAGTTCAGTCGGTAACAGTTGACAACAGTCGATGTCCGACGTCGATCGATGTTTCTGTACAATAAATTTAACTTGAAAAATTTCAAAATCCCAGGGCAAACCCGGGCTGGGGGATTCTGTTTCTCAATTCAAATCGAGTTGCCATAAAAAACCAATGTAATAACAGTATCCTAGGACTCTGGGTTCTTGGAATTGGTCTCGGAAATTAGTCCGGAATTCAGACGTCAGGGGGCGCTAGTTGTGTAAAATGGCCAGTTGCAAAGTTTGAATATCTGCACCTTGGTTTCTTTACGCACCAAATTAAGAAAAAAACTTAGTGGTTTAGTATAAAGTTTTTCGAGTGAAATTTGTTGAAGAGGAGCATAAAGAAGCTTCCTATCAACTTGTGCGTTATGTAATAGCCAAAATTTTACTGAACCTTCCGTTACACGAGTAGAAAATAAATGTGGAAAAAACTCCGCGGAACTGGCGGACATAAAATTATGATAGGAGATTGAAAGTACGCCACAAATAAAGAAATTTACAATGTGGTGTGGTTTTTCTTGTTTATTTTACGATTTGTATTTTGCACGATAATCGTGGATCAGAAAACAATGACACAGGACCGCATTCTTGGAATCACTCTTGGATATTAGTCTGGAATTCAAACGTCAGGGGGGCGCTAGTTGTGTAAGATGGCCGGTTGTTTAAATTTTTTTAATTAAAATTAAAAACTAACTCTTTTCGTTATCTGCCTCAAAATGAAAAAAAAAATGTTTTTTTAACTTTGTCCAGTGAAATTTGTTGGAAAGCAGTCTAGGGAAATTTCCTACCAGCTTGTGCGTTATCTGCATGATTTACAGCGGCATTTGTTAATGTGGAAAGCAGCCTCGACTGCCAAAAATTAATTTAATTCGTGTTTGGTGACCACAAAACTGGGAGGGCAAAATTTTAGCTGGACCGTAGAGGTTTTCATTATGTGGAAAAAACTCTGAGGAACTCAAACGGCGTTCCGGACGTACATAGTTTTGATAGGGGATTAAAAGTACACTGCAAATAAAGATATTTACTATAGGGTAAGTGATTTTTTTTACGATTTGTGTTTGTACGATAATCGTGGAACAGAAAACAAAATCCCAGGACCAGATTCTTGAAATCACTCTTGGAAATTAGTCTGGAATTCAAACGTCTGGGAGCGCTAGTTGTGTAAGACGGCCGTTTAAATTTAATTCTAAATATTTGCATCAAAATTAAGAAAAATGTAGTGTTTTGGAACTCTGTTGAGAGAAATTTGTTGGAGAGGAGCCTAAGAGCTGCTAAGAAGTTTCCTAGCAGCTTGTTTGTTGTTTTTATGATTTAGAACGGAATTTGAGGAAATTAATTTTCTCAAAAACCAGCCTCAACAGCCAAGAATTAATTTAATTCGTGTTTGGTGACCCCAAAACTGGGACGGCGGAGGTAGCCACAATTTCAGCGAGACTATCGAGGTTTCCATTACAGTAAATGCGCGAAAAAAATTGTGCGACTCAAATGGCATTCTGGACATAACCAGCTTTGGTAGGACAATGAAATTACATTACAAATAAAGATATTTACAATGGGGTAGGTAGTGCTTTTTTTGCTTTTTTAAAATGTGTATTTGACATCAAACCACATTAACCCAAAAACGTTAATTCTTGCCTTAAAAACGACCAAATAACATTCTTAGTCAATTTTTAAGCACTTATATGTATCTGTATTATAAAAAATGTATTTTGTTTTTGTGAAAATCATATGGGATTTATAACGAAGTCCATTGTTTAGTAGAAATCATAGTTTGTATTTATATTTCAAAAACACAGAGAACTAAAAATAATCTACTTAAAAAAAAGAGCTAATATTCAAATAGTATGCATACAATATACATGCTCATAGCATAAAACGAGGCATTCAGCGTACATAAAAAAGAAAAATAAAATCCGTAACTGAAAAGGAAGAAATGAAACAAAACTCAAAAATTTTCTTTTTTTTTTAATAGAAAAGCAATACCATTTAATAGTTACAACGTTTGAAACAATAACAAAAATATATGTAAAACAAGCCAATACTGTTCTTCTTTCAATACATACAAAAAAAATCTAAAATAACTTTACAAAGTAATAAATAACAACATACAAAATAAAATATTCAATTATTCTTTACGTAATATTAAGTGATTCAATATCCGTGAAGTGATCAGAGGCTACATCTATCTATCTGTCTACCGTACCTGAATTTAGTTCCCTTACTAGAGTTGACATTGCATTCGTGACGGAATCGGCAGCGACCAAAAGATCGTTCCGCAACGAACGTCCAATCGATCCAGGGGTGCCATTCTCATTCGCCCCTAACAAACATTCAAGTTAAACAATGCGTTATAATTTTTTATCATTAAATAAAGCCACTATCTTCTTTTTGGAAAGCTTTCTACAAAAAAAGCTCGGACAGGTCGAGTTTTGTTTTTTTGAAGATACATTTTTAAAAAAAATGTCAGTTTTGGATCATGCTTTCTTAAATGACACTTATTTTTTAATGGAGTCAGAGAAATTAGTATTTTCAGCGTACAGAACACAATTTTAACCCCAAACCCGCCAAATGACATACGTTTCAATCGGCAAATTGTACGTTGCGGACAAATTTTGCTGAACGCTTGTTACTCACCCATGTTGGACCCGCCGAATGCGTTCCTCACGTCTCCATCTACACCCACCAACGTGTCGGCTTGGTTGATGCCGTGCAGACCCCTGTCTCGGTCGTTCCTCTCCTGCTGCACGTTGTTCGACTGTTCCCTACCGATGCTCTGCGGATGCTGAGGGTGCTGCTGCGCGCGATCCCGTTCTCTGTCGCCCTGGACCATCGGGGGCATAGAGATGGCCATCGCGGGCGGGTTGGAGGGGGCCACGCCCATCGGTGTTTGGGGCGCGCTCCTCGGGTTGGGCTGTGACGTCGAGGAAACCGCGCCGGGAAGCAGGGGGGAGACTTCGTGCTGCGAGGCGATGAGTTCGGGGTGCTCCTCGGAGACGACTGGTGATTCTGTGAAGAGAAGAAGTTTTTTGCCGCTTTTGTGTTACTATGGACCTCGAGATCGGCAGTTTTCCAATTTCAGGTTACGTTTCCACTCAATATAAGACCACAAAGGCCGTACCTTTAACATTTTCATGAGCCCCTCCAGCTGCACCATGAGTTGGCGGCGCGAGTCTTGCAACGTCGTCAGGTGGGTCTCCAGTTCGTCCTTACGCATCCTCAACGCCCTCAGTTCGTTCATTAGCACGGGGTTGTCGGCGCCGTGTCCGCTGGACTCCAACTCTTGCTGTCGCCTGAAATCGGATCACACGATTCATACCTTAAACTAACCCTTTTCGTCTCGAAATCATACCTCAACCTGGCGATCTCGCGCATTATCTCCCTGTTCTTGGCCTCCAGCTGACTGATGAGCTCCCGCTGCGCCTTCGTGGAGTCCATCCCTAGGCACGCCTCCGAAGGGATCCTCCCCTGAGTAACAAACGGAAGTTATCTGCTAGACTAGAAGTGTACCATAGTGTACCGTGTACATTATTAAAAAAAATCGTTTGCTGTGTTGAATTTGAATGGATTTTCAGTTTATATCTGTTTTAAAAGTATTAAATGTCTCCCAAAAATGATGTGGAATGTTTTTGACAATATTTGGAAATGAACTGAAGACAACTGTGACAAATATGAGTGTGTATGTGGCGTTTATCGAACAAAAAATTCATATAGATGCATATAATAGGCCAGTAAACCAAATAGCACAGGCTACTTACCGTGTCGGGGGAGAGCGAATTTTTTCTATACCCAGTTCGAGGCTAAAGAAGCAACAGCAAAAGCACATTTAGAAGTCTTACAAGGAATGATTTAAAGAGAAACTATGAGATACATGCCTAACTCGAGTACAAACATCAAAAAACCCCTCACCATTCCGGGTCTCGCCTCCTGCGCCAATTTCGCAGCGTATCTCGCTATCAGTCTGTGCTCGTCGTCCCTTGCACTGTCCAAGCTAAGACAATTAATAATAATAATAATACAAATGTATTATTTGCCTTTTTAATATATTGGAAACTTTCTTCCTCACCTTCTAGCTGTGGATCTGCTATCCAAACTTCCCATGCCGTCAAAGGCGGAAAAGTTACTGTCCGGAAAACCGTTGTGGGAAGGAATGGGTGACGGTGGCCTAAAACATGAAAAATAACACTAATATCCGGGCAAAATTGCCCAGGCGTCATTCACATACACGATATGCGAAAGATTCAACGTTTTCTCGGGCTGCTCAGGGAATCTCGGCAAATTGTTCTTCTGTTTGTCCGGCACGCAACGGAACGACTTCCTCAGGGACTGTCCGATGGTTTTGCTCGGCGACTGCAATATAAAGTTCATTTTGCAGCATGACATATTATTACAAATGCACAATACATACGAACGAGCAGTACTCCTTCACTTGATGGTCTAGCGTGTGCGGGGCCGAAGTCCGACCTCTCCAAAAGCAATCCTGACACAACGTGTAATGCGGACATTTTTGACAACGGTACCGAAAACCCGTGAAATTCTCCCTCTGACACACGTCGCACGGTACTGGATGGATGACTGATAAAGAGAAGGAACATTAGTGGAAGTTAACATAATTTTTTTATGTAGTAAACATTGTTCAAACCAAAAATATGTACCGGGTAATTGATTGAGACTGAAAAATCGAAGTTAACGTATCTTTAAATATAGTATTAGTTGTGCAGAATATTTGGACTCATAAAAAACACGCTTACCATTTTCTACATTGGCGATTCGATGTAACAACGGCAGCCACACGAGCGCCGGAGGTCCGGGGTCCGACATCATCGTATCCAAAAAATCGTTAACGGTTATTTTAACGTTCTAAAAATTATCACGTCACATATTTACATTCTGTACCATAACGATTACAATATATTAATTACTTACGGGGTTAAAGATGGAATTGGCAAGTGAGTCGGTATAATTAAAAGTAGGAGATTCGTAGACCGCGGCAGGTAACGCCAAGACCTCTTGAAGATACTCGTTGAACCGCCACTGTATTAGTAATCCGTTGCTGTCGGATATTTGCGAAAATATGTCTACAACCAGCGTAAAAATATGTGAGACAGTAATTATATTATTTAAGGGAAAAAAATTGTATAATGAACTGCAATTGTGACAAACGTTATTGGGAAATATTTTCTGAATACAAATTTTAAACTCTTTTCAAATGCTATAACAACTACTAGTTCTACTTATTTTTATTTTGTAGATTTATTAAAAATGCTATACGTACATCGTAACTTGTCCATCAACTTGCCGGAGCATAAAGTAGCGAGAGCTACTTTAATTGAAAACACTCTTATTTTACCTACATTATCCCTAAAAAAAAAAAAATCACTATCTATTTTCATTTAGATCAGAAACAATGCTGACTCATGAAAATCCCTTACCTGTCTGAATTAAGTTTACTAAGAAATTAAGTAAATTGCAATGTTTCTTTTTTAAATAAATATTACTCTCGATATGACCTGAAATTCATACTTACACTGTCGCGTAAGCCGCAAGTAACCAATTCAACAATAAACTAGAACATACATCAACGTGAGCTTGCTGAGTAGGGGCGCTCTTTTATTTAAACTATGGTATAACGAACACAACAACGTTTCCAAACGAGCCACGCTCAGCTCCTGTGACGGCTCCAGGGCGTGTAAGCCCTGCTCTCTAAATGCTTCTATTACATTCCATATATCTACCGCGTGCACTAGAATAAAAGTCCTAAATTAGAACAGACCCAATTTCAATGAAAATCAGTCATTAAATTACACTTTCAATAGAAAAAAAAATTATTTTGATGTCTTCTTACTCAGAACAACTTGTTCATTAAAATTTAAAAATGTGTATACAGGGTGTCCCATTTAAAACTCTAAAGTTCCTATTAATTTCACTGATCTAGTTGGCTACGGAAAAACGTGAACAATTCTGAAAGACAGACATTAAATTTAGATTTTGAAGGGTGAACACAATTGCCTCTGTCCAATTTAAATTTAAAGTTTAAAAACTTTAAAAACACGAAAATGTGCAGTACTTACAGCTAACTTTCTTCTGAATGAACCTCAGCTTCGTGGCCGTCCTGTACGAAGCAAATCTTATTAGATCAAAGTTGTGTGCACTCATTTCATGAATCAATGCCAGTCTATGGTCTGAAGACCCAGTGAGGCCTTCTTGACCCTGCATAGCTAAAAGGGTAATATTTCGTTATTTTGCCGAATTGGTCAATAATTACTTTAAAGAGACTACAAAAATTTCTCGAAAGGCGCTAATAAGTCCTTAATTAAATCGAGGGTTTCTATGATTAAAGTATTAATTTTATATCACATCCAGTGACCTGTCAGTTCAAATCGTTTAATATGAACTTATTTACGGGGAAACGTACCGTTGGCTAAGTATATTTCATTAAGAGGGATTCAACACAATTTTCGTACACAATTATGCATAACATCAACGTTTCTGTCTCCAAAAAACACTCAAAAATTAAGTAAACACAACATATTTCGTTCTTTTTAGCTACACCTTCAATATCATAGATAAGGGTACGAGGTAGAAGGTAATGGTAGAAGTATTTCAAGGAGCTAGAGAACGTTTAGAAAAGAAATCCTTGTTAACAATTTCGATGAAACCCTGATAATTAACGAAAGGAATGTTCTATAGGCCGCTTTACAGTTTATTGCCGGCAAGAAAAATTTACTTATTTAGAAAAATAGGGGCCTTATGGGCCCCTATTATACAAAACACTGTTCCTGTGTTTCTTTTATCTGAAATACTGATCATAAAACTCGCTGAATACGAAAATCGCACGGATTACTCCAGAGCAGTTAAATCGAATACGGTGGTCGTGTCAATAATTTTTTTTTATCTATGCTTGTTAAGAAGGGAAACATGTAAAAAAATATGTAATATTTTTATACACAAAGTCTGTGAACCTAACCTAATACTTTTTAAATAATCTTGAAGATGAAATGTTGTCACATAAACGTAAAAAAAGCGAATTTTATATTGTTGTCCATTGTAATCAGCCGTGCACAAATGGGTAATGTTGATATTTCATCTTAACGTGAAAATCAATCGTTCTTATTTAAACTTTTGTAGCTAGTAATTCAGTGGAACCTCTTTCGAAGGAACAAACTGCAAATGTAACAGATGATATGGACAAGTCAGCGGTATGACTATTCTTTTTTAGTTGTTATTAATCTTTATCTTATTAAAAGTACATTGACGTTATTCAAAATATCTGAAAAGAAAAAAATGTCGCCTGACAGTGTGGATACAATTGCAATGGAACCCGAGGCTAACAATCGTTATCGCTTGACATTTCAAATACGTATTGGATAGCTCTTGCTAAAATTTAGACTAGGTCATGGTTATATCATATCAGAAATATATTTGGTTACAGAAAACCTTTTAATTCATCTGATGACTTGTGAAGGTATTGTAGTTTGAAATTAACGAGTTATTTTTCAATTTCAGATGGATCTAGTCCTGTATTGCCCCTCAAATTACGATATTGATTGCAAAGATCTGAACGAGACTTGTATAAAATGCGAATTAAATCCAGCATGTCGTTATGGGGAAGAAATGAGTATAAATTGTCGAAAAAAAACCCGAAGTGAATTGTAAGGTACGTATTTTTTGTCCTAGTACCTAGAAAAAAATGAAATAGGAAGCAATGTAAAATTTTTAATTTATTATAGGCTGATCTGAACATCTTTTTTCTAGGGAGATCCGAAATTCCAAAGAAACTTCACGTGTAGATATTGTTACCAGACCGAACATTGGGAACACACATGTGAGTTGAAAGCAAACTGTAATTCGGTGTCCTCGCCTCAATTGACGTATGCGACAAATTGCACGGTGAAAGACGACGTTTTATGCTTGGGTAAGTCAATTTAAAACACTTTATACAGTTTATATTCCTCATCGGTGCATTAAATTGTCGTTATTTGTACTACTAATTTATTTCGAAAAAAACATGTTCCGGAATGTCGGTACGTCTTTTCCTTCACGTTGGTGCCTCGCCCTTTCAGGTCACAGGACATTCAATAAAAACGTAAAGTGTAACTGGACGGGAGGATATCGCTGGACCACGGCCATGGCCCTGAGCGTACTGTTAGGCGGTTTCGGCGCGGACAGGTTTTATCTGGGCCACTGGCAGGAGGGCATTGGCAAATTGTTCAGCTTCGGCGGACTCGGCGTTTGGACCATCATAGACGTCATATTGATCTCGTTGCATTATTTAGGTCCCGCCGACGGTTCTCTGTACATATAGATGTTTAATAAAAATATGTTAGGTTTTTCTATTTGGATTTTTTGGCCTTCAAATTGAAATACCTGAATCCTGAGCCAAATCCCGTCCTTACCGAGTTATTTGTACAAAGTTTTTTCACTATCTTTTCAGACCCAAAATTTTGCAAACTTGAACGCATCGTTTTCATGAGCAATAAAATGCACACTTTTCTCTGATATAACCGACGTCGTATCTTACGGTTTAGAAGCTACCGTTACAAATTCATCGAAAAAGTGGTCACCTTGTATAACCGTTATAAAAAACATAAAAATAAGGTTTTCAGTCACACAAAACAACTGTGTTCGAAAAGAGGGACTTGTTTGCTCTCTATCTGTAATTTTTTTTCCATTTTTATTTAAGATATAGTGAACTGATGAGTGCCAACAATGTTGAAACATTTGCACAAATTTTCCACTGTTTAATTTTTAATGTCCTGGAAGTTCGTCCTCGCAAACCATTTGAATATTCCACGTAATATCAATATTACATGCACCCGACATGTTAAATATGTTTAATTAAGGAGTAAGTAGTTTTTTAAACATTTTTTTTATTGGCTTAAAATGCTTCCTTAACTATCCAAAAGGTTTTATGTAGCGGAAAATTTTTAAAGTGGTCGAAAAATTCGGTTTTGCGAGTGAAGTGCTGTTTAACTAGTAATTTGTGCGCATTCGATATCGGTGCAGTAGGGGTCACTATTCCTTCGTAAACACAGTATACCTTGAATTAGAAGGACATGAAAGCAGGTAACAGCAGAAGGACAGCATGAAAACCTTGAAGTAGAAGGACAGTTGTATGTCCCAGGCGTCGCCGGTTAGTGGTAAATAAAAAAGTACATCGAAATATACGTACGTTAAACGCGTTTTTCTCGAAACCTTGTTTTTCGAGCTGGCTGTTGAAAATTGTAGGCACTAGGCCTACAATTTTCAACCAACCAACTTGATATTTTAACTGTAGCTAAAAAATTAAATTTTCTAGTGAACGCCTCTTAGAACCTTTTGATTTATGGAAATTTACCGATTTTATAGCCGATTTTCGGCCGATTTTTTCCGAAAACACTTGTTTTTTTCCTTTAAACTCCCGCCATTTTTCTAAAATCAATATTTCGAAAAGTTCTACGGTCGTTCACTAGATTTTTCGATGTAATTTGAAAATATTTTTGGTTTTTTGTTCTCGATGCACAATTGCGACCTGTAGGTTTACGGCCAGGGATTGTAGGATTGCCTTTCTACAATAAATTCGAGAAAATGAGCCTTGATTTTGACCCCATAAGGTAGTGTTACCCCTTAATTTGTGTTTAATTTAAATGATTCTAAAATTTGCAAAGAACGCTTGAACACAATTCTCGCAGTGAAACTTTTAAACTCGTCTGTACTGAAATGTTTTAAACCTCAATGAAAAAAAAGATTACTTAAAATCGTCTATATTACATAATCATCTACATAATTTTCTCTGAGTGTGCTTAACGTGTTGAGGCATTCCTCGTATTCTTCGCTCTCCATGCCGCCCGCAATAAACTGGGGGAATTTGGCGAACTTGATCCTTTTTGTTTCGGTATAGAGGGATTCTAACATATCGCCGATGGGTGGTCCATTGTGTAACCCGGCAAGAACCGGGACATTTTCTTGACCTGAAAGAAAAATATTTGTGTTATAGACTCTAATTCGGTGTGTATCACCGTTAAAGGTCCACGTTCTGTAACTCAAACATGCTTTACTGTTTTTAACTGTATTGGGAGCGATAATAAAAGTCTCGCATAAGAACAGAACTAAATTTTGTTAGTGGCGTCTGGATTCATTTTAAACACGGGGGCCAAATTTTTCGGGCATTCTTTTCAAAAGAAGAATGGTGAATATCACGACTCTACGTGCCTCGAAACCCCTAAAAAAAATACTCACCGAATTCTGGGACCGCTCTAGTAGAAACGTTCGCTTGCCGTCCAGCAGCTGCTTGAAATATCCTAGGGTAAGGTGTCGCGACGTTGAGCGGTTTATTTACCGCGGTGACGTTGCTTATCGAGAAATCAGTCGAGTACGCTAGGTACATGTTTAACATGCTGGCGATGCTATCACATTTGTAGGCGGGAAGTTTCAATTGTTTCTGCGCTAAATGCGGGGGTTGCTTCAGCTGTTCTTCTTTGATGCCCCTCAGCGTTATGTACTGTATTAAATTCTCCGAACCTAAAATTCATTTTCAAGAATTCTTGAACTGTACAATGCGTCCCATATTTAGAAAATCTGTACTAGGTGGGTAAAGATTTTCATTTAAAAAACTGTAATTATAACCGTAACACAACACCTTGTATTTCAGTTACGATAACCATTCGGACTAAGGTAAGTTTGGTTAAGTCGCGATATTTTCACCCAAAAACCTGCGATTTGGGACACCCTGTATTTTCATTATAGGCCAATTACTCCCGTACTTTACCAATTTCGCAGCTCGGCGTGATGCTCTGCGTCAAAGGTCCCTGCCATTTGTCCAGACAGTCCAATAGATCCGCGCTACCGTTAAGGGAGAACGGCAACTTTAAACTGGCCGCTGCCGCTCTTCTCCCATTACGGTTCAGGTCGGCACAAAGGTCCGTCAGCGTAAAATGAGACGACTTCAAGCGGTACTTCAACGAGAAGGTCTCCAAGGCCGACGCTAACAGGGCGCTCGAGTGATAGGGCAGCTCGTGCTGAAATTAGGACCTTTTAAATTTCTGAACTCGAGATTTTTAAGATTCTCCAAACAATTTCATCAATAAAAAGGTTTATAGCGGAGTTTAAAAGCATTTCATTATTGAACTACAATCTTATAACGATAGAGATACGTACGTCGTACTCGACGAGGTCGAATTGCCTTTTGGGGCCCGGCTTCCTCCATCCCTTGCTGCCCACGCTTAGCGGCACGAACAGAGACGCGTGTTCAGAAAACGCACTGAACCCCAAGGCCATGTTTAGCACTCTAACTGAGTCGTTTGCCAAAGACTGGTACCTTTCCTCGACCGACGTCACTCTATCTGGGAAATAAGACGGCATTACGGGGAATATTAACAGTGCACTCTTGTCGTAATCGTCTTTTAGGTGCTCCACGCAAGACGACGATAGGCCGGCAAAGGCATTCGTGCAATCGGTGAGCATGTGGAATCCCTAAAACACAAAAAAAAGAAAGGAATGTGTTTATTTCTGTACCGTTTTATAACTATTTCTAAATCACTCGCCTGGAAACTGTCACATTCTTCAACGTAACTCCTGATCTTATTACAAAAGTCGTCGTCGAACTGTGGAGACTTCCATAAACTGGTCCCTAGCGGGAACACGTCAAACGGAGTATTTTCATTGCAGTGCTGATATTCCCTTATTATATTCACCGACCTAGGATGGAACCGCGTATACAAGAAATCCGACCATACGGACACGTCCTTTTCGAAATCGTACGCATTTCGATGGATATTTTTACATGCAGAGCTATCTAAATCCTGCTGGAATTGATTTTTATTGTTGACCGGCTCAGTTTTCACCGTCACTAGATCCGGATCCCATTCGGCGGAAGGATCATTAAAATTCGGAGCGTATAAGTTGCCGCTCTCCGGCAATGATTTTAAACTCCCTTTTAAGTCGACGAACAGAAGTCGAGGTGTGAAAGTGACCTCATTCTGTAGAGAAACAAGGATAAACATTTTTTAAAAACATATACAGTGCATCGTGAAATGAATTTGCGAGAAACAGGGTAGTAAGAAGGCTTCGTACATGCTAGAATATCTTGTCCTTTCAATACAAACATCTTTGTTATAAATAATAAATAAAATGGTTGCTTTTCTGATGGTTCTAAAATGCACCACACTCGCATCGTGAAATGAATTTGCGAGAAACAGGGTAGTAAGAAGGCTTCGTACATGCTAGAATCTCTTGTCCTTTCAATACAAACATCTTTGTTATAAATAATAAATAAAATGGTTGCTTTTCTGATGGTTCTAAAATGCACCACACTCGCAGCTAATACCTACCTTTTCCGTCAAGCCTTCGCGATACAGAACATCGTGGTCTATCTCGGACGAGGACGAGCTGTCGTATTCAAACCCTTGTTCTTGTACATTCCACCAATGCGTTCCTACGTAATTAGAATAATGACCAAACTGAAGAGTAAGAATTTCTCTGCTTCCCATTTTATCGGTTGCTGTGCACCTCGATATAGATCAGTAATTTAAAAAAGCCAGGACGTTACTTATCAAGTCATTTATTAAGTAAAATTTTTACCACTCGCTCTTCTGTACGACTACTGTCATTTTCCTGGACAGTTCAACTGCTGAAGAGTTAAAAAAATTATTAGTAGCACAAAAACGGCTCTACAGTCCGATAAAAGTTAAAGCTGTAGCTGTTCAGAGCCGCAATTCTAAAGACTTATTTCTGTTTGACAATTCCAATGACTTAAGTTCTGTCATTATTTTATTGCTGCGGACTACAAATTTAAGTGCGCATCAATTTTCACATCGTTAGGTTAACTTAAATCCGAAAAAAACCCCACTAGGTTATAGGTTAGGGCTTTGGTAAGCACCACAGAACAAAAAATATACATACATATATGTATATAGGAGTATTAGATAGCTGCTTACGATTTGCACGAAATCCTCAGTTCCTCACCTCAGTTAACGTTTTTTCAGTTAGTGGTACGTTCTATTTGATCAACAAGTGAGGAAAATCACAAATCACATATAAATACTATACACAAATCACATATAAAAATATACAATACTATGTGTGTTTTGTGAGGAAAATAACTGAGTAAATTACCTCCCCCCCTTACCGCTACTGAGGGACTACAAAACCTCCCACACTACAGAGGCTTGTTCTCTCAGTTGAGATTTGGAGGTTAAATATCTGTCAGACGAATACCCATTTACTTTATTGAATGTCTAAACTCTTAAAATTAATTAGGTGTGCCTTATCAAATTGTGCGGAATAACTTTGCATGGATTTTAAATAAAACTGGGCAATTCTTGCTGCAAACTGCAATAAAGACAGCGTCTAATTTAACTTTGTCCAAGTTATACTTCAGGAGATAGGGGCATAAACTATATAGAGGCTTAATACCAATTACCTTCTCTAATATGTTAACTATACATATTTTGTTTGTTTATTTATTTTTACTGCAGTAACTATAATAATATTCACCCTATAATTACTCCGAAGGGTAACCCCAGAGGTCCTCTCAGGGATCTGTGCGGGGGAAGGGGTGGCTATTATTATTATTTACCATGGCGCACTGGGAGCGACTTAAGATTATTTCGGTAACGCATTTGCTTTACAGTTCTGAGGAAACCCAGAAAACTCAGAACATTACCAAATCTAGGGCATGTGCGAAACTACAACTTCCTGAAGTACCTATGAAAAGTAAACTTTGGATTATATATTATAGTTTTTATTTTTGCGATTTCATATGAACACTGTTTTGTTAAACTTAAATAAACTTGTTTCTAATAAGTCATTTATTTCGTACATGAAAATATACTGTAACGTTTTATTTATTTCGGGTTCGTGAGGTGTGAAAAATTAAACTCGCACTTTTAAACTAACACTATTTATTTAATTATTACAACTACGGACTAACCTATTTAACTACACTAATTTATTTTTATACAATTTATATTAGAGCGTTGTACGGAGAGCGCGCCGATATTCAAAAATAGGAACTGCCTCGTCCCGCGTCGAAACCCCGCGTTATATCTCCTTGCGGAGATATCTCGAAGCTTCCGGGCCGATTCCCGAACCATCGGGCAAAAGCCGCGATCTTTCGACGCGGGCGCTGCCCGCGTACGTCATCGACGTTCAGTTGGCTGGATCATCGAAGCAGGCAGGGGCGGACTGGCCCAGCGTTCGTAACACTGCCCTCTCCTTAAAGACATTTCGTCTCGAATTGTATCGTCCTCTGGTCCGTGTCGATACCTGCAGAATGACCCATTCTTGCATCGGGAGGTCTGGTAGAAGAAGCAGTCCACAGTCTTCTCGTTGAGCGATCTCCTGGGGTTGTAACAGCATACCAGAATCTCAATTCCAGTAAACCGGAAGAGGACTTCTAGCATACTCCTGATCACCCTCCAATCCAGGCCATCTAGTCCGCTGGCTATCTTCGGTATCGCCAAACTGCTTATGCTCTGGGACAAGAGCACATCCCTCAGCTCGACTAGTGTGTCCCAGACAGTTTGATAAGTTGGTTTATGGTGCGATAGCTGCTTGGTCACCAAATAGAAAACGGACCTCTCTTTCTCCTGCTCGGCCGCCGTGATTTGAAGGACTCGTCCAACCTCTGGTCTTTGTCTGCGTAACTCCTCCAACTGTCCAAACGCCTTCTTGAAGGTAAGTGCAATCCCTCGGGACATTCGGAGGTCCGCTGCCACACAGTGAGCAAGACAGAACTCAGCAGGAGTCTGGAACAGGTCACGTGGTTCTTCTCGCGTTACACCGTAGCGAGCTTTCTGGCCGTTGGAATGAAGCGACATGAATTCCTCGAAGGAGAGCTCGCCGTCTGGTGGACTGACGTGTCGAACTCTGGCTTCAGCTTGTTCGTCATTGCTTCCGGCGAAAGGGGCTAAACGGTTGAAATGGACCACCCTAGGTTTTCCTCTTGGCAACTTCTGGATTCGGTAGACTACATCGTTAATCCGGGTGACGACCTCATACGGACCTTCCCAGGAGCTTTGAAGTTTTGGAGATAACCCACGACGACGTTGTGGGTTATATAACCAGACTTGGTTGCCGGGCTGGTACCTGCCATCGTTGGCGTTGATGTCGTAGGTCTCCTTCATGCGGTCGCTGGCGCCCTGGATATTTGAACGGACTCGTTCGTGGATGTCGTCCATTCTCTGGCGTAGAGTACTGACGTAGTCCTCTCCAGCCACGTCGTCCCCTGGTGTACAGCCGAACTTCAGGTCACAGGGTAGACGCAGTTCACGGCCCATGACGATGCTTGCAGGTGTTTGCCCAGTTGTTTCGTGGACTGACGACCGGTAGGCTAGTAGGAACAGGTGGAGAAACTGGTCCCAGTCCCTCTGGTGGTCAGAGACTACTTTGGATAAGTACCGGTTAATGGTCCTATTCATTCGCTCCACCATTCCATCTGACTGCGGATGCAGTGCAGTTGTCCTCGTCTTACGGATGTCGAGTGTACGGCACACATTCTGAAACAGAATCGACTCGAAATTTCTCCCCTGGTCCGAATGTAATTCCAGAGGTACACCAAATCGACAAATCCAGTCCTTGATGAGAGCGTCCGCCACAGTAGAAGCCTCTTGGTTTGGAAGGGCATACGCTTCTACCCATTTGCTGAAATAATCCATCACGACGACGATGTATTTATTTCCATTATCTGTTTCCGGAAACGGACCTGCTACATCGATGGCAATTCTTTCAAACGGACTACCCACGTTGTATTGTCGCATTGGAGCCTTCGGGTGCCGTTGCGGACCATTACTTGCAGCGCACACCACGCATTTCTTGCACCACTCCTTCACGTCAGTAGTGCAGTTCACCCAGTAGAAACGCTCCCTAACTTTTCCCAGCGTCTTTGTTACTCCTAGGTGTCCGCCAGTGCTTCCATTGTGGATCTCCTCCAATACCTTTGGCACTCTGTTTCTGGGGACTATCAGTTGTTTTCGCTCTTCGGTACCATCTGATTTCTCCAGAACGCGTTTTAAGAGTCCGTCGCTTAAGACGATGGAATTCCACTGAGCCCAGTATGACTTTACGGTTGGTGAATACCGTGATACCTCCTCCCAAGTGGGTTTCCGATCTTCTTTCTTCCAATTCACAATTGGTTTCAGATTCGGGTCATTCTCTTGATCTCTCAGAAGCTCATCCCGCTCCCAATCATCATTCACCACCGTTAATCTGCGTATTACGACATCCTTTTCAGATGATGGCGGTGCTTTCTTCTTTTCAATACGGCGACCACGAATGTGACGTACCTTAGCACTATTCCAACGCCGAATTGGCCTCTTATCCAATATCTCCTTGGCGACTCGCCTAATCTCTGCTTCATTACATGTTCCTTCTTCAAGATCTTCCTCCATCTTGGGGATCGTAGCTTGACGTCTGCAACTTTCTTTAGCGGCTTCGAATTCCATAGCTCGCGCCAAAGCATCCACCAACTTGCTGGGACGAGCGAGAGTCAGAGCTTGACGGGTCTCAGTATCACGCAGACCATCTAAAAATGCCTGCACGGCTAGTCGTTCCATGACGTTCTCCGGCGTAGATGAATATGCCAAACGAACTAACCGCGCTATGTCCGCTTCAAATTCCTGCAGAGATTCGTTATTTTTCTGACAGCGGTTCTTCAACTGCGAGTGGTAGACATGCTCGAGATGGGACTGACCATAACGCATTTCGAGGTGTTTAACTAGTTGATGGTAATCATCTTGTTCTTCAAGAGAAAGCGTCTGTAAAATATCTGTGGCGTCACCACGTAGCGCCAACGTCAGCGCTGTAGCCTTCTCTGCCAACGACCAACCATTTGCCCTCGCTGCAGCCTCAAATTGTCGTAGATAATTGACCCATGAGCTCTTACCATCAAACTGTGGTGGTTTCATGCGAATTCTCGAAATTTCCACGTGACTGCTCAACTCGGGTTTACTCAACCTGTCAATGTCGCTACCAGGTGACTTCAGAGCGGTATTGACCACTCGTTGTTGTTCCCCACTTTCTAAACTCAGCGTTGCAATTTTTTTCTCTACTTCGAGAAACTTATTCTGGAATTCTTCTTCTACGGTAACTAATTTATTTTCCATTTCCTCAAATTTTCCGTCCACATATTCGCCTATCTGTTTCTGGAGGCAACTAGAATTTTCCATTAGTTTTTGATCCATGTTTTCTATTAATTTCTGTTCCATCCCTCTTAAATTTTTCTCCAAACTTTGCAACGCCGAATTTATATCGCCAGCAATTTCGAATAAAAATATATCGGGATTTTCACCTTCATTTTCCAGAGCTTCTTTAAGTCTATTTTGCAGATCGGCCTTTTTCCCTGTCGTCTCGCACTCCCGTTCTTCGAGTTCTCTTTTCAAATCCGCCACTTTAAGGTCCTTCAAAAATACCTGTCTTGAAGCCATTTCACTTAATTTATTTATCGCGAATTTATTTATTTAAATGTTTTTATTATTGTTTTTTTTTCACACGCAACACCTGACACCAATGCAACGTTTTATTTATTTCGGGTTCGTGAGGTGTGAAAAATTAAACTCGCACTTTTAAACTAACACTATTTATTTAATTATTACAACTACGGACTAACCTATTTAACTACACTAATTTATTTTTATACAATTTATATTAGAGCGTTGTACGGAGAGCGCGCCGATATTCAAAAATAGGAACTGCCTCGTCCCGCGTCGAAACCCCGCGTTATATCTCCTTGCGGAGATATCTCGAAGCTTCCGGGCCGATTCCCGAACCATCGGGCAAAAGCCGCGATCTTTCGACGCGGGCGCTGCCCGCGTACGTCATCGACGTTCAGTTGGCTGGATCATCGAAGCAGGCAGGGGCGGACTGGCCCAGCGTTCGTAACAATACCATATAATTCAAATATAATGTTTTTAAATTGAGCATCTTCATATTTACTCAATATTTCTATTAAATTTATAATTCGGATTAACTCTCGCTTTTCGGTATAAATAAACATATCTTCTGAACCGTCTGAAGATGTGCTGGATGATTGTGAAGCTATCACTGCTATCACTAACTCACTATCACTGCGGTTAGAGCCTTCGTTTTCCAACAGTTCCTTAATTACAGAAAAATATAAATAAAACGTAAAATAACATATCTTGTACAGACTGTATAATTACCAACTTACTTATATTAATTTTAATCTCTTATAAACTGACATAACTGAGGACAATTTACATATTTGCCGTTCTATTTGACATCACAAGAGTCAGCAACTGAGGTGAAGTTAGGTAAGTCGCCTCAGTTAAATTTTTCATCAGTTCGTGTCAAATCGTAAGCAGCTGATATATGTACTAGGCAGTACACTCGAACCCCTCTTAAGTCCCCAAATCCGTGCATCATTACCTCGCTTAAGTCGCGAAATTTATTCTCTCTTAAGTCGCGATCATAACCTCAACTTTTTTCCTGTTTTAGCTGCAAAAAGAAATATTTAGATATATCACAGTACTTGTTATAACGAAAAATGAGCCAACTGAACGAAAAATCAATGTACGTATACCCAGTCGTGCGTGACAAAGTTCAATTTTCCACTTGAATGAATATTTTAAAGATTAAATATTTTTAAAAGACACCTAACCTATTTTAAATCAATAAATGTATTACACAATCATTTTTTTCAATAAAAATTGTACATATTCATGCGAGAATCCAATTTCCAAACGTAGTTCTAAAACTTTTACAGGCGGCGACTTAACCGGGACGGTTTCGCGACCTAATAGGGGGAAACGTGGTGAAATAACAGAGGATGTGAATTAAGCGAAGGTGAAATAAGAGGGGTTCGAGTGTAATTGTATTAGAGAGTTCCATCTATCTCTTCTTTTATCTATGGTTGACACCTTCTTTTTATCTGTGGTTGACACGAGTCGTCACAGGAGTCGCTGGGAGTCGGGTAAATGGAAAGCACCCAATACCGTATTCAACTGGTCTGTATGTACTGTTAGTCCTATTCGGAATGTAAAATCGGAAACTTTCCGATTTTTAAAATAATCGGAAGGTTAAGATTGTTACCGAACATTCCGAAATGTGAAATGCGGCGGATGCCAATAGCTTTTGCTTTCCACTCAATCGTCCTTCCCATCCGTACTTTCCGAGACGCTGAATCGCCGATTGACGGTTGCGGGAAGTTTTGACCGAGGAATCGACGATTTAATTTCTTTTAACATTCCACATTCCGAATTTCGGGGATACAAACGAGGTACGGGCTCGGTATATTTAGTTATCTAGTTGTCAGCTGTTATTTTTACGTGCTCTCAGCTGATTGAATAATTATAATAAAAAGGAAAGAGTTAAAATAATGCAATAAAATCAATTTTAAATGTATATAATCAAAATATTAACGTGGGAGAAAAAATAACTCATTTGGAAAAATAAAACAATTATAAATCTGATTTTGTAGAACAGTAAACATAAAATAAACAAGTAACTACATAATTTTTATCAATAATTAAGTTAAACAATAATTAAAAATAATAATAAATAAAATAAGCTTAAATTGGATTGGCAAAATAACTATTCAAAAAAATTATTTTGGCTAAATTTTTAGGATGTAGAGGATTTCGTCTTGTATTTGTTAATTGTCCCGATTTAGAAAATACTCGTTCCGAAGGCACTGATGATGCTGGGCATTCGAGATAAAATATCTCGGTTGCCAAGTATTTAACAAATAATTTTTATTGAACAAAATTTCCATTTAAATCGACTGAATCGCCTGTGTTTTTGTTAATACTATAATAATATGGCAGTGAAAGACTGATTTGTATCTGGGATAAATACAAAATATTTTCTGCCCGTCCAGCAACTTTCATTATTTTTTTTTTAATTTAGAATATAATATGCCGGCGGTCTTAACATGTTGTAAAATTACAGAATGAACTATTAACGGTATTATATTTATTATAGTAGTGTGGTTTATAAGCCAAACAACTTTTGTTACTTGCATGCCCAGCGCTCATTTCCATAAGAAACTAGACGTAGCGTTTCGTCGTCGTTTTCGGAATGTAAAATAATCGGAATATATTCCGATTTTAAAAACATTCCGATTCTGCCCTACTCACTACTCACGACAACTCTATCTGTATGTATGTAGTACATACTTTAGCACTTTGTGCGCACCGAATATATTGAACACCGAACATTTTTTTTAGTAATAACACAAGATGGATAAACATTCAGTGCGAACTGAGTGCAGATCAGAGGAATATAGTGTGTCACTTCTTACCTTCTAGTTCTATGGATAGCATAGCACTGTCCAATCAAATCTGTCATTTATGATCAAATGTAAACAAATCAGGGAGATAAACAAGCATTGTTGGTAAACAAATATAAATATGCCGATTGCATTTCACATTGTTGTTTTATTGTTAGTACGAAGTACGAAGCATTAATTTTATTGTGCAACTTTAGTATTAAATAGGTATCATTTTAAAATAAAAACTTTGGTTATTGCTTAAAACAATCAAACTTAAATTATGTGTGTAGTGTTTGAAGACTCCTGACTTCAATATACCTGTTTGGGGTAAGAAAATTCTTATTTTGCGCTTTACCAGCATGTTCCTATTTTATATTTGTCCATGACAACCATTTGGTTGTGTGAATGAGTTGCAACTTTTTTTATTTAGTTGTATTAAAAGACGATTTACTTTTATAAAAATAGAAAATTTATTTTAAGTAGTTGCATTATTTTAACACACTAAATCCAATTCGTCTAGCAAGAAGCTGTGCAGTTCCTCGTTTGTCATTGAATTTATTTCGTTGGCACGTATCTGGAAAAAAAATTGTTGCATTAGAATTTACTATTCTATAAATAAAATAATATCAATATTTACCATTCACAAATTTAATTTTCGAAACATATATGTTGAAAATAAGAGCGTTGCTTTTGTATAAATTGCTGTACTGCGGGTCCAATTATTTTTTTTTATAAACTTACCGTAACGAGTCCTTCGTCGCTCTTCTCCAAAATCCTCAATTTCAATTGCATCAGACCAGTTGGCACGTTGTCGGTATTCTTCAGAGACGTGTAATCATCCAACACCTCTACGTGAATCGTTTTGTATATGTTTTTCCGATAGCCTACGATTCCGCCTATTTTTAAGTACGGCACTTGGAAGCCTACCTCAAACTTGTTTACATTGCCGTGAATGCCGATCGATTTCAGGCTGTCCAGAACCCTCTCCAACTCGGGACGCTTCCTCAGTTCAACTCGCGTGTCGTGATTTGCGATCTCCGGCGGACGAGAACTGAGTTGCCTGTACAGGGCTTTGTCCTCGAAATAAATGCAAGACAGCAATAGGTTCAGTCTCTGTTTGTATGGAAATGAGGCTGAAACGACACTGCTTATTAAAAAAAATCAACATCAAACAAATAAATATATATGTACCTTTCAACGTTTGCAAATGTTCTTTTGTTAAAGCACGTGATATGAGTTCATAGGCGCGATAATTCAGGATCCACAAATACAGTACGATATTGACCAGTGTTGCGTAATCGTCCTCAAATTCTCCGACCTCTAAACTCTTCATTACTGTAGGAATTATCACGTCTTTAACGTCGCTCGCATTAAGATGTTTATAATTCAGATTGTACAGACTCCACAGCAACCTTTGTACGTCTTTTATTCTGGGATGTTGGGACAAGTAAGCACTCCTGGAAACGTAGCTGTTATTTTTCAGCAGTTCCACACACTTCCCAGTAAACACCTTTATTAGGTGTTCATCGTAGTAAAGGAAATCAGAATAAAGGGCCAGTATGTGACATAATCCGGTGAAGGAATAGTGTTTGATGCTCTTATTAAAGAAAAAACGCGTAACTTAACGTGGTTAAAAGGTCCTCACTTTGACACTGGTTATGTCGTATGGTCTTTATGAACGTAGTGCAAAGCGCCGGATCGTTTAATAAATACAAATGATCAGTGAGGTGGCTGGTGACTTTATTTAGAAACGTCTCGTTGTTTATTTTCGTGCTGGTCTTAAACGTCGAATTGCAAATGATACATAAATCCTCGGTGGTCAGACTGTCCATAAACCTCCTCGTTATCTCTTTCATACACCTGTTTAACATATATTGCGATTTGGCTCTCTTCTTTTGTAGGCCGATGTAAAAAACCAGCTGGATTAAATCGTTTTTGTTGAGTTCGTTCACGCTGTTGAACAATTCTTCTAAAACCATTTTATAGTAATTAAACTGTATTATTTTATTAGGTATTACCTTCATATATGCACGTAATATGGTCAGTTTAACTTCAGTCTTCAAATCTCTTGATCGATCGCAAAATTAGGTATCCAGTAAACTTAGAAGTCTCGAGAATTCATATTGATCCTTATCATTTGAAATTGATGTTAATGTCGATATAAGTTCCTCTGTATTCAAACGTTTCAGCTTTTGTTTCTTGTTACTTTTCAAAACGTCTAAAATCTGTATAGTTTCGCCACTTTTGATTACTTGGTTCTTATCATTGTCGATGTAAAGCAACAGTCGACCAGTTAAAGTCTCGTTATCAAGCTTCACAACGTGATTGCCGGTGATTGAGTGAGTAAAACGTTTATGCAAGATTTTCAGACAGGCACAACACAATGGAAAACTCACGACTTGCCTTAATAATTTATCGGACAGAACGTGGATTTTGATTAAACTCATTTTTGTTTCAAACAATTCGCTTCGTTTTAAAATGTAATTCGCTTCGGGTGAGATGTTTCTTTGCATACTATTCAACATCAAGAAATACAGCTCAGCACGCTACCGGCACTCATTTTTATAGCGAATAGCGAGTCTTCAATCATATGATCGAAGACGTCAACGTCAAATCACAAACCATAGATATCGTCAAGCAGGTTAATGAGCAAGATCAGTTTTCCTTTCGGATGTGATATCAGTGCACGAAACAAGGAACTGTTCTGATCACTTCAGAATTGAACGGCACCTGATAAAAAAACTGCCTGAAATCATAGAGAAATGTAATACTTTTGCTGTGTTTCTTTTACCTGAAATATCAGTTTATATCAATTTATTTCAGTTCAGTTTAAAAATGGATGTTTTATTATGCCATCTCATTTTGAGGATATCAGTTCCTACTGAAATTAAAAATACCATGATCAGTTTCTCATTTCACTTAAGACTGTGATAAAATTGAGGTTACAGTTATTAGGTTTCTAAAAAAAGTTAATCAAAATGTGGTTTTCCAAATATCTGAGAGTCCATAGCAATATAATTTGAGCTCCACAATGGATATCTACAATTTTTTTCAGTGTTAGCTCTCTCATGTACGATTTTATCAGAAGAAAGATCATTCTCTACTCATTAGTTTTATGTGAAAATATACCATTTATCTTCACAATGATTGGCTTTGCATGGTTTTCTCTTCTAATTTGTAATTTTCTATATAATCTATAACTAAAATAAAAAAAATCATCCTACTTCGTTTTTAGGCGTTTCTTAATTTTCATTTCATTTCAGTTCATTTCACTTCACCCAACTCAAATTGAAATGATATGTTGGCTAAATGAAACACAGTATTTGTCTATGCTGTTAAAATATTTTTAAGCTGATTGGTGAAAAAATTGAATAGATGACTTTTGTTTTTATTTTTGAAAATCGGATGCTGAATAACGAAGTTATTACACGACGTTTTTTGCAGGACACTGTGTTAAAAAAAAAAACATTTAAAGAAACTGAAAATTATATATTATTCTTTTATTACGTGTATATAACAAAAGCGTGTGCTTAATAATACTTCTCATTTAAGTAAAATCAATTGTATTCAGAAATACTGGCACGTTATTTCTCGCTACTAGTACTGTTATTTTGAGATTCGGAAGATCGATGTTCTATGCGTCGCTGCTTTAGTATCTTGACCAGGTTTGATATGTAAGGGTTGTGAAATTTACCCTCGGTCGAATCGAAGAATTCTTGCAATTTATTAGGCGTATTATCTCTGAGTTCGTAATAGGTGGCAGTGAAGAGCATATCGAACCTGTCCAAATCCTTGACGAATTTAGCCTCTGGAGTTTCTTTGGCCTCGTATTCTTTATATAAGTCATATATAAAGGGACCGATTTCGTTTCCGACGTAGGCGGTTAATTCCTTCATCGCCTCGTCTTCCATGGCGTGTTTCTTGTCTTCGGGAATATTGTCCTTCGGCGTTACGTCGCCCACGATGGACTCTGCCAAGTCGCGGCACTAAAGCTAGCTGTAAACATTTCAACCTGTCCAAGTTAGAATCGTTTCCTATGAGGAAAGTCATCATGCTCATCGCGTACATGTGACCCGCGATATTCTCGTGGTTTCGTATGTCGCATAATTCCCATCCTCTCCGTGAGCTATGTTTAAGGTTGTTTACTAGATTTAAGAATTTTAGTACGTCCTCTGGATCTAGAGCCTCCATATTCTCAGTTGTACGTATAATCCGTGGCTGGAAACCAAATGAAATCTATCCGGTACGAAAATTTGTGGATGTACTAAATATTTGCCTTTATTACTATATAACCTCAACCTCGAACTTGGAATCGATTTGAAAACGAGGAGTTTTTTATTGCACAGGTGCGCCAACCATAAGCACATATTGCCAATCCACGAGTAAAATCGTAATTGCACAAAGTGATCCATCATGTAGGTGCTCTTTCTAAATTTTGGAGTCTTCCTGCAAGATCACTCTTTCCCATCGTTAGAATGTAGCTAGCTAAGTTTTCTATTTGTATTTCTAAACTGTGGTTCCTTTTACTCCGTAAGAAAAGCCATTGCATTCAGGCTTAACTTCGTAAAAAAAGAGCTCTTCGATTAGTTTTACAGCACGCTAAATACGAATTCGTATTCAGGACCTTACGCAAATTAAAATCAATGGGCGCATTCAGGGACGCTCAGCCGCTGACCGCTATGTGTTAGGCCCCCTGCACAATTAACATAAACATAAAATTAACCAGAATCGCAAAAGATGGGGTATATGAAAATAATGTTCTTGTCTACAACTAATTCAATTAACATTAGCAATAAGAATGACCTTCAATCGTCATTAACCATAAACATAAAGATGAAATTATTTTATCTTTACGTTTAAAATTACGTTTTGCTGGTCATACCAACCTTGTGTCTGCACTCTCGTGAAATGTGGGTTAAGGGTTACCCTAAATACAGTAGGAATTAACACTAATTAATACTAAATTACTACAATATTAGTTAACAATTCGATGTCCATAATTTCTTCTAATTCCAGTATCGTTTCTATTTTTTCACACAAAATGTTTAATTTAGTGATATTGGCTAAACTGAATCCTCTATGCGGGAGTTTTAAAATACACACGACTTATACGGTGATTTCTTGTGGACAGAACGTAAAAATTACAGTTATGCTTATGGTTATGGTTGTGGTTAGCCCAATTGTGCAACAGGACTTAGTAGTTAGCCTTTTCTGACAGTCAGCGGCTTAACACTCGTTTGTATGAGTTTCGCAAAGATCTAAAAAACGTAATATGTTCTATGGCATAGATAACTTTCATGAATCATGGATTCATAATTCCCTGCCGTGTTCTGTGCTTAAAGACACTCTATATTTTGATAGTATAGAGACATCAAAAAAAAAAACGTCATCAACTCTGGCTATGAACGAGAGAGATAGAAATAGCGGTCATGTCTAAGCTTTTCGGTTATGTCAAACTTTTGACAAGTGACTGTCACAATTTGTAAAATAATCAATAGCTGTCATATGGTGTGACAGTTTTGACAAGTAAATAAGGTTATAAATTCGAATAAGAATAGAAATACGTCTTTTTTTTCTTGGCCAACTTTGATGACGTTTTTTTTTGGATGTCTATTTGATTTATCAAATAATATTCTTACATTAGTTGTTATACATACATATGTATAATTGTAATGTAGTTATGGTGGATCATGCAGAAATTTTTAGTAATAAGAATAAGAATAGTAATAAGCATAAAAGTTAAACCTTCGTTTTATAATGACCCAGTTCATGCAGTAAACATAATTTTTAGTAATAATTTTAAAAATAAGGATTTGCTGCATGAACTGGGTCATTATAAAACGAAGGTTTAACTTTTATGCTTATTACTATTCTTATTCTTATTACTAAAAATTTCTGCATGAACCCACCATTAGACGAGATATGATTTATAATTAACATAGACGTCATATAATTTACTGACATTATGTTTGGATTTATTTATTATTATACTACTCAAAACGAATATAGAGGCACTTACAAAATTTAAAATAAGTTTCTTAATTTAAGACTTACTCAAAAGATTTATTGGGATTCTTAGATTTTCTTAAAAACCAAAGAAAATAGAAAATACATCATTTACGAAAATAATCGATATCTTTATTTAGAGAAAGAATACACTAATTAATAACGAATATGACCACCCTTTGCTCTAAGCACCTCAGCACATCTTCTGGGCATACTTTGAATAAGATTGCTTACAGTATCTTGAGGCTCCCACTCTTCTAAGAGTACATTTTCTAAGATATCCAGGTTTTGTATTGGATAATGTTGCCTCAATCTTACACCGAGTATGTAGTTTATATTACGAGCTCAGCTGCCAGTTGGCCTCCGTGGCTCTGCCGCATACCGCCGACTGGAATTGAAACAGCTGTCGGGCTCTGAGAACTTCGAGATCCAAGGGCCGACGGACAACTTGTGATGTCCTTTACTTTTTTATATTTTTACATGTACTGTGACATTCTTTTTTACACATTGATGTTTATATTTGATGATAATTATATTCGTATATTTATATACAATAGTATCATATACATATCAAGGTATATACAGTCGCGAGCGAAATTATTCGGCCACCTGAAATTTTATTAAAAATATGTGTGTGTAGCCACATCGTAAACAGATATTGTAATATCCACTGAGTATGACGTACATGCATTATTATACAATAAAAAAGTACTAAAAACAAATTAAACTTAAAATTCCTTTATTGAAATATTAATGATAATTAAACATTATTCTTATAAAATGCGAGCGAAATGATTCAGCCATTTTAAAAGTTCGTTGAACATAAAAATATAAAATGACATTTAATTTTGTGTGGGATATCCCTTAGATTTAATAATAGCAGCCAGTCTTTTTTGGCATTGAATCCACTAATTTTTTTTGTGAATTTTGGACTTATTTTATCCCACTCCTCGATTAATACTGATTTTAACTCCTTTACACCAGTCACATGTCGGTTCTGTACATTCTGCTTTAGTTCAGCCCAAACATGTTCTATAGGATTTGTATCCGGCGATTGGGGGGTGTTGGTAGTGTATGGGGAACATTACAGTGGATCCATTCACGAACGACCCGAGCAGTATACTTCAGGTCGTTATCCTGTTGGAAAAAGTAATCTTCAAAAAGACCTGCTTTTGTGACACTAGGGTGCAAATTGTTTTTTAATATGTCTAAATATTTAAATCGATCAAGTATACCATCGATAACATGCAGTACACCAACACCTGAAGCTGCCATTGCTCCCCATACCATTACCGCACCACCTCCGTGTTTGACAGTGGGCAATACATTTTTTAATTTGTAAGCTTCTCCGCGACGTCTCCACACACATTTTTCTTTTAGGTGCATTAAAAACGCATAATTTACATTCATCTGTAAATAAAACGTGATGCCAGAAGTTCAGGTCTTTAATTTAAATATTCCTTCGCAAATAAAACCCGTTTTTTCTGTTTACTTCATTAATCCATGGCTTTCTTCGAGCTATCCGGGTAACAAAACTGGCTTCGCGTATGATTTTTCGTACATTGGTTACATGTATTTTTACTCCAAAGTGCACTTCTAACTCTAGTTAGTGCCGTGGCAGTAACTTGAGGATTTTCTTTGACTTTACGTAGGATCAACCTCTTGTCGTTCGGATAATTTTTTTTGCGGCCTCGACCTGGTCGATTAGCCAGAATATGATCTGTTTTGTATCTCTTAATGATTGACTGAATTGTTTATCGGGGTCGCCCAATGACCTCCGCTATATGCCTCTGACTAAAACCCATTTTACTCAACTCTATAATGCGTTCTCTCATGTCAACTGACACCTCTTTGCCTTTGCGACCCATTGCCCAGTATTGTGTAAATTACGCGATGCACTGTACTGGTTTGTGGCTGAGAACTGTCTGAGACTAACACAAGCCTAATGCTGTGGTAGGTATCACATGAGTCACGTGTTTATGTATATTTCGGAGGGAGCCGAATAATTTCGCTCGCGCCCTATGGCTGTACAATGGGAATTCTTTCATATTTTGTTTATTAAAATTATTGCCTTTACCTTTTTTTCAAGATTATTTTACTATACAACAAGGCAACTATACTAGACTGAATGGGATTTTGCAATAACAATTTTTAGTTTGATACACGCGCAGTTTTGTGAAAATATTTCGGATGGCCGAATAATTTCGATCGCGACTGTATATAAAAAAATAATATCAAAGTACATATAAACACGTTAAAAAAATCACGAATCATTTTTGTCCTCTTGCCCTCGTATCTGGAGGTGGAAGTTGTTTCAATTCCGGATTTTGTTCATTGGCCAGATGTAACAAGGCCACAGACAGCAGGGCTCTTAAAATAAATCCAAATATAATGTAACTAATATAAAAAGAAAATAACATCAAACTACATGGAAAAACATCACACCTCATCTCTACATTATATAAGGTTTGTTCTCACAGCAAATATCCAACAGGTTTATGACTGTTTCCAAACCGGTGTTAATGCGCAGGTGTAAACTTTTCCAATTTCTTTTCGATTTCAAACTGTCTGTACGAACAGTAAATTTAGTATATATGTTCTGCATACCATAAAAATATATATGTATACTGTAATGCGGTTAATTTTCCATAGGGGCCCGCTTGTTGTTTATAGTATTCACTAACTGCAAATCTTTGAGAAATATCGTTTGCTACTTCACGACCGACTCTAAAATGTTCTATAAATACTTCTCTATTGAACTGAACCACAGTTTCATCTATATAGTTTTCATTTTTGGGCCTGATCCGTTCCTCAATTACATTTTCTAAATCTGTATGGGTATCCGAATCAGAAAATTCAGACACTTCAGATTCTTCCGACGATTCGAAATCACTCATCTTATTATTTCTTTGAAATACCAAAAAACAACCTACATCAACACTTATTATGTTTTGTAGGTTATAATCCAATTTCTAATCATGTCGATTCGCAGTACGCATGCGCCGGACAGTTTACTGGGAAAAGATCCGAAAACAGGTCTGACTATCAGATGACACTCAGAAATTTTAGTGAGAACAGCATACTTTTGGTTTGAAATCAATCAGAAATCTCTGTGCGAACGCGATTTACCCAATTGCGCATGACTCTTTGTCTGAAACTTGTTTCTTACAGCTGTGAGAACAAACCTATAGACATCCAAAAAAAAACGTCATCAACTCTGGCTATGAACGAGAGAGATAGAATTAGCGGTCATGTCTAAGCTTTTCGGTTATGTCAAACTTTTGACAAGTGACTGTCATAATTTGTAAAATAAACAATAACTGTCATATAATGTGACAGTTTTGATAAGTAAATAAGGTTATAAATTCGAATAAGAATAGAAATACGTCTTTTTTTCTTGGCCAACTTTGAAGGCATTTTTTTTTGGATGTCTATATTTGTAATATAGTTAGAGATGAGGTGTGATGTTTATCTGTGTAGTTTGATGTTATTTTCTTATGTTATATATATGTTATTACCTTGATGTTATATGGTCTTGATGTTATATTAATTATCAATTCAGTAAATACAAATCGAAATGTATCAAAATACATTAAATAATTCCATATATAATACATTTGCACAAAACAATGCAACACAGTTACATTAAACGTCGTCTCTTGGCCCTTGTATGTGGAAGTCTTTATAGCCCGAGATCTGTTTCAGCTGCAGATTCTGTTCGTTGGCCAGATGGATCAGCGCCACGAATGCCAAGGGGCAGCTGAGCCCCTCCCTCGTGTTGCCAGTCAACCGATCGGGAAGATGTTCGTACATGTTGGAAAAATTCATTGGATTCACTCTTTCACTCCTTTGGCCATCCTAAAAAATAACGAGAATTTTGTAGTTTTAAATTTGAGTAATATTAGTTTATCTTTATACCAGGTGTGTCACATTTAAATTTACAAGAAAATGTTTCAAACAAAAAATGCTCAGTTTCGTGAACTCTACAAAATTATGTAGCAGTGAGTTTTTCATTTGTTCATCACGTCGAAGGTCATTTTGAAGGTTGACTTTGTTCACTTTGCTTGGTAGCGGGAGGCTTTGGAAATTAAACAAATGGCTGACAAAAGAATCATCTACTTAACAATGAAGTAGCAAATAAATTCTGTTTGTCAACCATAGGTTGTTTTTTAACAATCTGTTTATTCACCAATGCCTTCTGCTACTAAGAAAGACATATTTTCTCTGTGCTTCTATACAATTTTTTCGAGAAAGTTAAAAAATATAACAAAAAAAGAATGTTTCAGGAAAAGGTTGTTTGAATTTTTTTCCATAACCAATAAACTGCAATAAAAAAAATACGGTTCCATTGGAAAAAATCAAAGTCAACCTTTAAAGTGATGAACAAGCAAAAACCTGACCAGAACGTTTTTTAGTGTCTTTTAGTATCGGTGTATTCAGCTAGCTACTGGGAGAGAGTATTTCTTTTTTAAGTAGGGTGTGTCTTACATTAACCATCTCAGTTGTGGTACCCGTGAGGATCTGCCACACCGCAGTCTTCAGCTTCTTCATGTTTATTTTCTTCGATTTCAAGGCATAACTTACACTCGACTGAGGTACCTGAATAATATAATAATGATAATAATATTTTTTGCCAATAGTTATGGTTTATTGTATATTTATATGGTTTATAACAGTTAATATCGGCTTAAAACTAAAAAACTGAAAGTATAAATAGGAGAAGGGGGGGGGGGGGGGGGGGGAGGGGGGGGGGGGGGGGGGGGGGGGGGGGGGGGGGGGGGGGGGGGGGGGGGGGGGGGGGGGGGGGGGGGGGGGGGGGGGGGGGGGGGGGGGGGGGGGGGGGGAATTTAAAGAAAAATGAAAAATATATCCCGGTTTTACTAAGGTGAGGGTCACTATATCTAAAATATAGTTCTAGAAATACATATACCACCATAAAACAGAATTTATATATTCATAAAAAAAAAACTTAATCAATAGTCTATGTGGCATGTAACTCCTTCAATATTTTTAGTTAGTCAGCTTATATTCTTATTATACTGACATTAATTAAAAAAACCTAACAGTATAGCACATTTTATTAACAGTACAGATTATTTTATAATGCATATTACAGAGCATTCAAACAAGAATCTTATGGTGGGTTCATTTGCAGAAATTTTAGGTAATCAAGATAAGAATATTATTTTAATGCATTAAAGTTCCAAACCTTCGTTTTCATAATCGACCAGTTCATGCAGCAAATCCATTATTTTTAAAATTATTACTAAAAATTATGTTTACTGCATGAACTTGGGTCATTATCAAACGAAGGTTTAACTTTTATGCTTATTTACTATTCTTATTCTTATTACTAAAAATTTCTGCATGAACCCACCATTAGGACATAGTTTGGTAATGTTGGGTAACCCAACTTTTAAATTCATTTTTAATGTATTTTTTTGATCTTCAATAACCTCAAGTGTATTTGGCATCACATTGAAGTAACGTAAAACTACAAATTCAAAATTTTTTTTGGCCAATACTGTTTTTGTACTTGGGTAGTTCAATTCAAATCAACCTAGTTTTTGAATTACTTAGATTGAACGGTTGTTTGTATTCTTCATATTTGTATACCAAAGAGTTCAGAACAAAAATGTGTTTGATGGACGTGTTTTGTCCAGACCAGGTGTTCCTATTATGATGAGTAGTTTTTTATGCAGACATTCTAGGGGTTTACTTACGTACTATGCAGTGTGAGTAAAAAGTAAGGAAAGGTGCTTGTATTTTTTTTATTAAATAATAATTAAATCATTAACCTAAAGAAATGTTTTAATAAAACTTTTCGAGCATATGTTTTGTCATAAATTGGCTTGTTTCGATTTTTCTTAACGTAAATAAGTTTGTTGCTATGGACGCAGTGGCGGTTGGTGATATATCAGTTAGCCATATCTTGAAAACGTCGCATGGGACCTACTTCACTTTTTTAGGAAAGAATTTATAGTGAAAAAACCGTCAGCAAAGTTTGCGAAAAAATTTCAAAAAGCAGAACACCCTGGGATTCCAATAAAGCTCTGTGGAATGTTAGCAGTATATTTTTTTCATAATCTAGAAACAAATATAAGGAGAGGTTTTTCGATTTGTTACAAAATATTTTTTTTCAAAAAGTTATGGCCATTTTAATTTTGGGAAACAAAATGTTCCTACAAAATTTAAATCAAAATGGCTATCTTTTTGAAAAAAAAAAAAAAATTTGTAACAAATTGAAAAACCTCCTTATATTTGTTTCTAGATTTAAAAAAAAATTACAAAATCCCAAGGGTTTTTCCCAAACTTTGTTGACGGTTTTTTCACTATAAATCCTTTCTGTAAGCGGTGTATATAGTCATCACCTAAAAAGTGAAGTGGGTTCCATGCGTCGTTTTCAAGATATGGCTAACTGAAATATCCCAACTGCCACCATATGGACGTAATTTTTTTTAACAGCATTGTATGATTCTCTTTGTATTTTTGGAAAGAGCATCTCTTCCTGGATACAGGACCATATAATTTTAACAGGGTTTCATAAGAAAAAAATAACTGCCTTTTTGTTTGTGAGAAAAACTCACTTCCTATGGTAAATCGATCACCCTGTATATATGTCACCGTATTCACCATTTACTTTAACCACTCAAGTCCTTTCTAACAGATAGGATTCTATAAGTTGAAGCTCAATTCCTCTTATTTCAGAAGATATTAAATGACCGTTACACAGCTTTAAAAGTCGACAAAACACTTACCGCTTCCGGCGCGTCCACCAGGTTGTCCCGGAGGAATCGTTGTTGGGCCACGTTGTGCTCCTCCTCGACGTCATCGTGATTCTCGTGCACGGGACTGCTGCTTGCATTGCCTCTACCCTCGTCAACCTTCAAAATTAAACGTTTGTATTTAATTTGGATTGCTCGATAGGTTAACACGTTCACTAATTATTTATCTAGTGAACGTGTCAACCTATCGAGCCATTCAGAACAAAGAATCTCATGAAATAATAATAATAATAAGTTATGTACATAGGTTTACACTGTAGAAGAATTTTAATTGTGATTATAAGTATCACATTCAAATGTTGTAACATAATTTCTGATTATGTGTACGTAAACAAAAAAAATCCTGTAGGAGACTATTTAAAGTCTGTCCACAGGAAATTGGCTTAAAACTGAAATGCTAAAACTATCTCTGCAAGTATGAAAATCAAGCAAGCAAAGAAAAGTACAGATTCTTAACATTGCAAAGAGACAAAACTCTTGAAGTGGGCCACCTAAAAATTCGAGGTGTAAGTAATTTAAAATAATCAACACATCTTGATAGTATATTGAAAAATAGAAGACACGTATTTTTTCTTTTTTTCGAAATTTTTATTTTCACAATAGTTATTAACAATATTGTTTTTTAACACTGTTTTACAAAAAATTTGGTTTCTATTGATTGGGTCATCAAATCTTTATGAAATTTGGTGAGTATGTAGAGAAATACTATTAGTTTGCGAATATAATTTAGAATTTCATGAAACAATTAATTTGTTTAAATAAATAGACAATACTTATAAACAATTTAATATTTATAATACTTCTCAATCACTGACAACAATCAGCTAAGCGAATTTCGATTCCTTGTTTAATTCTGAATAAATGAGACAAAAAAAAGTGGGGCTTGCAAGGCAAGAGCCATGTTGTTTTGTTTACTTTGTCCTTTGACGCCAACGGCGCGACTAACGCCAAATATATGTTTCGCCAGTAGTTATAAGTTATTATTTTAAAATGCCAAAAGCGAATTCGATTGTATCCGTTAAAAAAAAGAAGCACAATTGTGTTTATAAAAACGTTTGATGACCCAATCAATAGAAAAACATTTTTTTTTAAAACAGTGTTAAAAAACAATATTGTTAATAACTATTGAGAAAATAAAAATTTCGAAAAAAGAAAAAAATACGTTCAATTTGTCAAAATACTATCAAGATGTGTTAATTATTTTAAATTATTTACACCTCGTTTTTAGGTGGCCCACTTCAAGAATTTTGTCTCAAAACAAGTGAAGTGTCACTTGGAGTATCGCTCTTTCTAAGAAGTTTGCATTTGGCCGGCCTATTTGCCTGATTTGACCCCCCGTGAGGTTTTTTTTATACGTTCATTCTTTATGACTGTGAAAATGTGACTTGACTTGAATTTTTTTTGATAACAAATGTGGATTAAGCAACCCCAACGACTCACAAAACAACCATTAAATAACCCTCCTACTTACATTCGCTTGGGGACAACACTGGGAATTGTTGGGATTTGTGCGATTGTAGGCGCTGACCTCGTATTCGGTTTGCGGCCTCCTCGGCGGGGGCACAATGGGTTTGCTCATCAGCTCGTCGATGTTCGAAAATATTCTGTCGCAGGACGGATCGTAATCTGGCAGGGTGATCCTGAAAAACGCTTTTGCGACGTGCAACAACCAAAGAGAATTTATACTTTGAAGATAAAAAAAAAAACTTTGAATTGCTCCCAAACTCACCTGTTTATGTCGACTTTTTGACTTTTTTTCTTCACCTTCTTGGTCATATTGATGTCGTTGGGTTCCGCGTCGAAATCGACCATCTGCGGTTGCTCCTGTGGCCTGCCGCTCCTCTTTCGCTTCAACTCGGCCACCCGGCCCGAAAACTTGGGCGACGCACTCTTGATGCACCTCAGCTTCCAGTGGCTGGGCCCCGCCCACATCTGGTCGACCACCTTGCCCGGGTGCGTGTTGGCAACGGCATTGTAGGAACACTCGGACCTCTGGGGGCCCCCCGGAACGTCGGGTCGGAACTGGACGATGTGCTCCAGGGTGCCCCTGAGTCGAGGCGGGATGTTCTCGTCTAAAAAGGAGGTCTGGTCAATGCGGGTCTGTACGAAATGCGGAACACCTAACCTGAATCGCTCCCATCATGGGGTTCATTTGCAAAGATGTCATGAATAGATCCGTCTAATTCGGGGATTGGTATTCCATCATCGTCGAACACCACCACCTCCTCCTCCTCCTCTCTCCGACTAAGGACGCTTCTTCCTCCAGCCAATCTAAAATCATGAAGAGTTTGTTAAGATTTGTTAAACGGGATGCTGAACGACGAGTGAAGCTTTGAGTTGAAGTTTTGAGAAGATAATTTCAAATAAGCTGTTTCGATAGTCACAGACAATCTCATAAATCGAATAAATTTCATTAACCTCATAAGGCCCAAATTTACTTTTAGACATAATGTTATCTTATATTTCATTTATTTAAGTTAGGTTAGGCTAATAAAACAGTGGATGGTTTCAGAACGATTTTTTTTTATTATACACAAAAAATAAATCAAATGTGCCAGAAATGGAACAATGGGCTACAAATGAAACTCGAAGAAACAGTTTCTAACTTTGTTAAAACATAAATGAACCTTGCATTTTGTACAAAAAGTAGAAGTCTTTAGTCCGCAACGAGGTTTTCTGCATCTCTGGCGTTTTTCTGATTCAACAGGAAAATGTCCCACTTTATCTGTACCTACATCGAACTGAGGACTTGGCTTTGTGGCATTTTTCTTTTTTTTTTTCTTGGTATTCTCTTTCAATAGTTCCACTACTACTAGGTCTGCCTTTCTTCCTTGTATTTTCTGTCCCTTTTCCCATCAAGCAAAGTCCTTCAGCTATCTCTGCTCTAAATCCTAGGGAATCTAATATATCCTTTTGATCTAGCCCTTCTTTGATCATATCTTGTCTGTATCTCAGCCATGCATTAACTATTACTAAGTCTATGAAATGATGAGCCAATGGAATTTCATCTTCATCTGAGTTTTCTAAAACTCTCAGATGCTGAAGTCTCTGGTGAGTTAGCTCTCAAACAGTAGTCAGGATCATCATCAGAATTACTCAGATTTTCATCTTTGCTGTCGCTAGGAAAGTCAGTCATCTCAATTTTTCTATAACAAAAATACATCATGACTGATGTGGCCCAATTATGACAAATGTTCCATATGTGAAACAAATGAATTATTTGCCCAGTTGATGATTTGATAATGCCCAGTGCTCCACATATGGATCAATTAAAACATGTATAACTACAGCCTGTATTTATTAAATATATTTGTTCTACCATTACTAAAGCCATCTAATAATAGTCAGACTTCATCTACTAATTTTAATTTTGTGCAATACTTACCAAAAATATCAAAAAACTACCACTAATGTCAACAAACGCTTACAATCACCTGTTCACCAGAATGAAGAATATCAAAGTTATAGCAAATGCCAACAGATGGCATGATCTACAACTTCTGTGTATTTATCGTTTGGTCCTAGGTAGGAACAACGGGGTATAATGGAAAATGTACAAGATAAAGCATTTTGTCGAATTTATAGTTTAAAATTTCGTTTGTTCCACTTCTGGAACACTAGACCTTAAGAGGTTAAAGGACTCACAAGTCTTCTTCCTGCTCTAGATTCCAGTGGTTCACTTCAAAATCCTCAAACGGACAGCAAAGTTTAAGTGATCCTACAGGTTTCATATGCAGCGGATATTTTTTTCGATCAGGATTGTTAACATTTTTAACGAGTGAATCGGGTCCGTCCACCCATGCTTTGTCTTTACTCCTAGAAGAAACATTCACTGGTCAGAGAACAACACACAAGATCAAGAGCGTTTTGCTTACAATAACATAAACTTATAGCCAGAATTGTCCAGCTTCAGCTTATTGTTCCACAAATTATCCACATCGCTGCTGTTGTTGTTGTTTCTGCTAGTGAAATAAATGGATTCCAATTTCTGCAGCGGACCAACTAGAGATCTGGCATCCTTGGCTATGTTCAGGTTTTCTTCTTCCTGTGAAAGTGATTTCTTTCGTGTGGTGCGGACGTTTTCTTTTTCCGCTTTTCCATCGTCGATGTCTACAAAGTTGTGTACTTTTGCGGCTCCTAAAAAATTCATTAACAATTATAATGGAGCAGTGGCGGTGCGTGATATTTCAGTTAGCCATATCTTGAAAACGACGCATGGGACCCACTTCACTTTTTAGATGATGGCTATACACCTCTTACAGAAAGGATTTATAGTGAAAAAATCGTCAGCAAAGTTTGCGAAAAAATTTCAAAAACACTGGAGCACTCCCTGGGTTCTCAGTAACGCTCTGTGGGATATTTGCAGTATATTTTTTTTTATAATCTAGAAACAAATATAAGTAGACGTTTTTCGATTTGTTGCAAAATATTTTTTTTTTCAAAAAGTTATGGCCATTTTAATTTTAATTTTATAGGAACATTTTGTTTCCCAAAATTAAAGAGAATTTCAAATCGAAAAACGTCTCCTTATATTTGTTTCTAGATTATGAAAAAAAATATACTGCAAATATTCCACAGAGCGTTACTGAGAACTCAGGGAGTGCTCCAGTGTTTTTGAAAATTTTTTCGCAAACTTTGCTGACGGTTTCTTCACTATAAATCCTTTCTGTAAGAGGTGTATAGTCATCACCTAAAAAGTGAAGTGGGTCCCATGCGTCGTTTTCAAGATATGGCTAACTGAAATATCACGCACCGCCACTGTAATGGAGCATCCAGAGTGAAATTTAAAACTACATTTCTGCGCACATCAAAGAAAAATTTCGTGAGAGTAATAAAAAACAGGAGAAAACATCTTACTGGGCTGATTATATAGATTACCTAGTTCTGGTTTTAATTTAATTTTTATTGACTTCAAATAATAGGCACAGGCAGATGTTTTTAGGAAGAAGAACAAAGAAAAAACGCTAATTGGGAAGTACATTATTTAAAATTATAGAAACAGTAGAGTTAACTTGTTAAAATAGAAAAAAACACAATTTTTTGAAAACTCCTTTGACCACCGTTCTGACTCCAAAAAAAAAAAATGTGGAAAACATTGAAAACATTAAACAAACTCACTAAATGAGGTTTTCCCTAATGAAATTATTTTTTAAAGTACACGATGGAGATATTGTAGCCAAAATTGATACTCAGAGAGCTAAGATGTTCAATTTGTTCTTTGTCGATAATATAAAGGAAATAAAAGAAACTATACCAAGTGTAGGGGAAGAGCGGGTAATGGGAGTCAGCGGGCAATGGTGGTCACTCCCAAATCTACAATACTACACATACAGTCATAAAGAAACCAAATAGTTTATTTATGATACTACATGTCTGAGAGTAGCGCAAACGACCTCGCTGCTCCGCTCTGTGACCCCCATCACTGTTGCGAACAACTTGTGCCAGAAACCGCTGTCGTTACATGGTGGCACTTCACTTGGAGTAGCGTATTTGTGTTTGAGAATCGCCGTATTTGTCCAAATATTTGATGTATTCGCAAATATTCCAAACATGCCATCCACACATATATCAAAATACCCAAATATGACAAATATGTTTGAATATTTAGAACCAGTGAATACAGTGACGGACGTGTTGACAGCGACAGCAGCTTATTACCTGAATGTTTCTTATTATCAACTAGCGACCCGCCCCGGCTTCGCACGGAAATATAAAAAATGGTTATTGTGGGTTATCCCTAAGAGATAGACATACCGGGTGACCACGAGATTACTACCCAGGCTCTAGCTGAGGCACGAAAAAAAGATATCGATTTCAAATTTTGGGAATGTATATCATTAAATGGGATGCAAAACTTAGTTACAAAAACGACTGATCATCACTTCCTTTTTGACCGGAAATGCCCTAAACTTTGTTATTTTATATGGAATACCCTGTATATTATATATTTTTTTAATTCTACTGAAAAAACTAAGACTAAAATATGTATCATGTCCTATACCTATCTTTGACAGTTTCCGAGAAAATCGCGTTTAAAGATGTCAACTGTGTCATTTATAAAATTCTTTTGAAAGAAAACAAGTGAAGATAGGGACAAACTCATATGATATTTTTAACTTATTTTAGAAGCACTAAAGCCTGATATCATTAAAATTTCGCACTTCCGGCTCAACCGGAAAATACCGGAAGTCATCTTTAGTAGCAATTTACTGCAATAATTTTAATGGAATGCCCTATAACTAATTATAAATTTGAATTCTACAAACAATTTCGAATCATTCGTATTGTAACGTTTTATTTATTTCGGGTTCGTGAGGTGTGAAAATTAAACTCGCACTTTTAAACTAACACTATTTATTTAATTACTACAACTACTGACTAACACTATTTAACTATACTAATTTATTTTCTATACAATTTATATTAGAGCGTTGCACGGAACGCCGCGCCGATATTTAAAATAGGAACTGCCCGTCCCGCGTCGAAACCCCGCGTTATATCCCCTTGCGGAGATATCTCGAGGCTTCCGGGCCGATTCCCGAACCATCGGGCAAAAGCCGCGATCTTTCGACGCGGGCGCTGCCCGCGTACGTCATCGACGTTCAGTTGGCTGGATCATCGAAGCAGGCAGGGGCGGACTGGCCCAGCGTTCGTAACAGTATGTACACTTCCATATACCCAAAGTTCATAGTTTTTGAGATATTAAATGTTTAATGTCAGAATGTCATAGGTATGAACGATGCATAAATAGAAAACGATAGAATCAGTCAATGCATCTATCAGAGGTGCCTAGGAATTTTAATATAGGTAGGCGCTATCACAGGCTTTTGTTTTTAAACGTCAGTTTCTTCATTGTTGCTTAATTTGACAATTAATTCTTACTGTTTACAACGTTTGGTGGTAGTGTTATTACTTCTCTTTTATTTAAAATGCCACTTTTTACTCGCGAACATCAAATCGACATGCTGCTAGTGTATGGAGAAGTGAGAAAAAATCGCAGGGAAGCAAAAGCTTTATACGGGCAACGATATCCAGATCGTGCACAACCACATGATAAATATTTCCCTTGGCTTGAACATCACTTAAAAACCGAAAGAATTGAAGAAGAACCTAACGAGTTTTTTGTTAGTGAAGAGGCGGAGATTAATACTCTGGTGTGTATTGAGGTAGATCCGACTACTTCAGTTAGACAAATTGCTGCCAATATTGGAATTGGACGGGAAAGCGTCAGAAATATTTTAAAAAAGCACAAATTTAAGCCATTTAAGTACCAGGTACACCACCATCTTTATGAAGCCGATCACCAACGGAGGCTGGAGTTTTGTAATTGGTTTATGGTGCAGCAACGCCCAAATTTAAGCCGCTTTATCCTTTTCTCTGACGAATCACGCTTCACGAATTTGGGAACCTATGTTCAATAAAAATAATTCGAGATATTGGGCAAGAGAAAATCCTCACTTATTTAGACAAGGAGCTTTCCAGGAGAGATTTGGTGTTAATGTGTGGATGGGAGTAATTGGAACGCGCATCGTTGGACCAATTTTCTTTGAAAATCCACTAACAGCAGACTAGTATTTACAGTTTTTAAGCAATGAAATAGCTGACTTTCTCGAAAATTTACCAATAAATGAATATTTCCACATTTATTACCAGCAGGACGGAGCCCCAGCCCATAATGCTCGAAGGGTTAGGGATCATTTGAATCAAACGTTTGAAGATCGTTGGATAGGTACGTACGGACCAGTTAGATGGCCAGCTAGGTCCTGCGATATCACTCCCTTGGATTTTTTCTATTGGGGTCACATTAAAGAAGCAGTGTACAGAACACAGCCTACTGATTTACAAGATCTCCGCGACTGGATTACAAGAGCGGTGAACAATATTACTCCTGCTCAAATGGAAAATGTGTTAAGGGAATTTGAAAACAGGATTCATTTATGTCATCAAATGAATGGTGGACAATTTGAACATTTAATTTATGGATGATGGTGCATTTTTTAAAATTTATTATTTTTTTATGTTTTTTTAAATAAAATATTATATCTCAAAAACTATGAACTTTGGGTATAGGGAAGTGTACATAAGAATGATTCGAAATTGTTTGTAGAATCCGAATTTCTAATTAGTTATAGGGCATTCCATTAAAATTATTGCAGTAAATTGCTACTAAAGATGACTTCTGGTAGGTATTTTCCGGTTGAGCCGGAAGTGCGAAATTTTAATGATATCAGGCTTTAGTGCTTCTAACATAAGTTAAAAATATCATATGAGTTTGTCCCTATCTTCACTTGTTTTCTTTCAAAAGAATTTTATAAATGACACATTTGACATCTTTAAACGCGATTTTCTCGGAAACTGTCAAAGATAGGTGTAGCACATGATACATGTTTTAGTCTTAGTTTTTTTCAGTAGAATTAAAAAAATATTTAATATACAGGGTGTTCCATATAAAATAACAAAGTTTAAGGCATTTCCGGTCAAACAGGAAGTGATGATCAGTTGTTTTTATAACTAAATTTTGCATCCCTTTCAATGATATACATTCCCAAAATTTGAAATCGATATCTTTTTTTCATGCCTCAGCTAGAGCCTGGGTAGTAATCTCGTGATCACCCGGTATACCATCGCGGACTTTTTTGTAGACCTTTTTAAGGTGTACTAATATTGTAGTACATTATTTTGATCTATCTCGTAGGGTTCAGCCAGCGTTTGCAATGTAAACGCAAAAAAATGTGTTTATTTACGACATCACATTAGAAACCTCTAAAATTATCAGTGTTTCTCTACTATATTATGCATGTATTATACATATAAACCTTCCTCTTGAATCACTCTATCTATTAAAAAAAACGCATCAAAATCCGTTGCGTAGTTTTAAAGATCTAAGCATACATAGGTAGTAGATAGGTAGGGACAGACAGCGGGAAGCGACTTTGTTTTATACTATGTTATGATTATGATACATGTTAAATCTACATAAGTACAAAGTTACTAAAAGACCATGACGAACACGGCGCTGATGGAACCAAGTGTGGACGGTTACCGCAAATATTCGCCTTATTTGACCTCTTTTATGTGTGATTGAAAACCGACAAGTGGACGGAAACGCGTATTTGCTGTTAGCGCTATTCGCGTTATTTGTACAAATAAAGCAAATATAGCAAATAGCTTCTCTACAGATCGCCGTTTTTGGGCAAATACAACAAATATACGAATACGCTACGCCAAGTGAAGTGCCGCCAACACAGAATGACAGCAATGTTTTGTTTTTGCGCATCACCAATGTAAATTTGCAATGAAATAAAATAAAGGGTAAATGTCGAATTTCGTAATATACTTAAATAAGTCTATTATGTGTATTTAGACTGACATTCAACATAGTGATGCGCAGCTTAGATCGCGATAATATACAGTGCCGGAAAAAAGTATTTGCGGATAGAGCGAAACGGAGAACAACACCTGCATACTTTATTCAGAATAGACAAATAACTGAATTATACAGGAAAATGTTAAGCTTTATTAATCCTAAGTTTAACACATATCACAAAAATATACAAACAGCAATTTTAAATTAAAACAACAACAAAAAATTTTGTTATGTTTATTAGACAGATATAGTCTAGATTTTATAGAGATATAGTCTATACTATAGTAACGGCAATAATATCGCTTACCTCCATCTTGTTTGTTTTCTTTCACCATAATCCTAGCCAACCTGTGAGCCAATTTCAGTCCATTGGAGTGAAGATCATCTACTCTAACGCTATAAACTTTTGCGCTTATGTCCAAAGACGTACTGGCCATTTGTAATGTTTCCTTCACCCCGACACGGACGGCCATGTAGCTTAATAAGTCGATAATTTTAAGTTCCCAGGCGTTTTTCGCTGAGATTTTCTAAAAAAAAAACGGATATGAGATCAACGGCGAAAACTTATTGCAGGGCATTCACTCACGTTTTCGTTAAAAAGTGCCGCGCAATATTCAACGTGGTGTTTAATGTCCTGGTCCCCAAGGAGTTTGAAGGACTCGTTCATAGGAAACTCTTCCTGCGATATACTCGATAACCTCCTCCTCCGCATCTCGACGAGGCTACGTCGGCTAGACAGTTCATCTTCGTCGTTTGATCTTTCCGGTACTGGCGCGGGGGTTTGGGCGATGCCCTGCCGCCACAAAGGGATCGCCTCCTCCACTCTTAACAGTGTTCGCCCACGCAAAGCATTTTCTCCATTTATCCCGGACGAACCAAGTACTCCCTCCATCCTTCCGCTTAAAAAGTATCTATGTATCAATTAAAATACCTATCAGTAACCAGTTTGTACTGTGTTACCTATTTATTTGTGCAAGGGCCAAACAGGTCTTCACCAACCGATGATTCGTAGACGTTTAACGTGCCAATTTCGAATTGAACGCCAAGATGGAACCTCACCGCTACCGAATTCAGTAAATAAAAATACGATACATTTAAATAGAAAAAAGTTAAACAAAAAGTGCTGTCAACAGTTGGATTAGTAACTTTGTTCGGCTTCCCAATGTTTTTTTTTCCCGAATTCTTTACCTTCAGAAGCATGCGCGGCTTTAACCCTTTGAGGGGCACATTTTTCTCCAGCACCTATCCCAGATATGAAAGATACCCCGGAAACGATTATTATATATTGTAACGTTTTTTTCACTACGGGTTCGAAGGTGTGAAACATTTAAACTCGCACTTTCAACTAACACTATTTATTGAAACAACTACAAATACGGATTATACGCTAAACAATTAATTAATTACTAACTACTAACAATTAATTACTAACACTAATTTATTTTTATACATTTTTATACAATTTATATTCGAACAATTTTACGAAGACCGCGATGCACCGTTCAAAGAAAGACTGTTCTTCCCGCCGTTACTGAGCCTATAGTCCAATCAACGGGGAGAAAACCGGTCACTAATTGTTATCAGCAACCAAAAAATATGGTCGTATAGAGAAAAAAAATCTAAGAAAGATAGCGTTTTTGCGACTCGAATTTTAATGGCGAACATAACCAAAAAAATTCGCAAAAGTCAAAAAACGTTTTTTTTGCAAATAAAAAAAAAGCTTCAAGTCCTACACAAGAAAGTTAAATTAGAAAGTTGTAGGTCTTAAAAAAACGCATCGAATGAAATTTGAACGAAAAAAATCGGTTCATAAACATTTGAGAAAAATTTAAAAAAACGTCAAAAATCGCGTTTTCGTATTTTTGCTGTATAAATTCCAATTTTGTTTGAACAGACTTCTTGTTAACTACAAATATAGCCCAAGACAAGCGGAAAATGATCCATTTTTCAGAAATTCAAAAAAGTTTTATTTTTTCGAGTTATAACGATTTAAAAAAAAAGACGTTTTCAAAAATCAGCTTTTACAGAGGCAAAAATGATCGTACAGAAACGATCATGGGCTCATTTTATTCGCGAAGCCTTGTACTTTCATTCTATTAAAAAACCAAATCGCTTTTATTTAATTTTTGCATAAAAAATGCGTTGTACTCGTAAAATTGTATCATTTTTTCGAACCGGTTTTTTTTCGAATAACTTTTTTAATTTTGGTTTTACATTTTTGGCCGTTGCATATTTGAAAAATGGCACTCAAAACACGCATTTAAAAAAATGAAGGTCCTACGACCTCAGGGAGCCGAGATAACTTTTTTTTATCTTAGAGGAAAAGATAATTTTGCGAGCGCGATCGATTTGAAATCCTGTTTAGTTTTTAATGCGCCTAAGCGGAGTGTCCGTTCACTCTGTCGCCGTGTGTTGGCTAGCGCGTGCCGCACCCAACGCTGTTGTTTCGCAAACAATTATGTCAACTTCATTTATGCGAAATGATTTGAAATATTTTTTTTTTAAGAAAGTAAAAGTCTGAGATCTATTTCGTGTAAAAATGAAGTCAATCGGACGTTATACCGCGCTGTCAGGAATTAAAAAAAAAAACATCTCGGCTCCCTGAGGTCGTGGGACCTTCATTTTTTTTAAATGCGTGTTTTGAATGCCAGTTTTCAAATATGCAACGGCCAAAAATGTAAAACCAAAATTAAAAAAAGTTATTCGAAAAAAAAAAACGGTTCGAAAAAATGATACAATTTTACAACACATTTTTTTATGCAAAAATTAAATAAAAGCGATTTGTTTTTTTTTTTAATAGCATGAAAGTACAAGTCTTCGTGAATAAAATGAGCCCATGATTGTTTCTGTACGATCACTTTTGCCTCTGTAAAAGCTGATTTTTGAAAACGTCTTTTTTTAAAATCGTTATCTCAAAAAAAAATATTTTAATTTCTGAAAAAAAGGATCATTTTCCGCTTGTCTTGGGCTATATTTGTAGTTAACAAGAAGTCTGTTCAAACAAAATTGGAATTTATACAGCAAAGATAAGAAAACGCGATTTTTGACTTTTTTTTTTCATTTTTCTCAAATGTTTATGAACCGATTTTTTTCGTTCAAATTTCATTCGATGCGCTTTTTTAAGACCTACAACTTTCTAATTTAACTTTCTTGTGTAGGACTTGAAGCTTTTTTTTATTTGCAAAAAAAACATTTTTTTGACATTTGCGAATTTTTTTGGTTATGTTCGCCATTAAAACTCGAGTCGCAAAAAACGCTATCTTTCTTAGAATTTATCTCTCTATACGACCATATTTTTTGTTTGCTGATAACAATTAGTGACCAATTTATATGGGGGCTTTCACTCGTTGATTGGACTACTACTCACAGTTTAAAGTAATAACTGTGGCCTACTTATACATATTGTGTTCTCGCGAGGCGCCCTTGTTTACGTTGGCAGAGGCCATCGTTTGCTTCGGTCAGCTGGTATTTTATTATATTTTAATTAAAATATTATATTTTAAAACCGTGTATGAAGAAAACGCAGAAAAAATTTCAAAATCATTTTAGGGCTGCGTAAAGTATTACCTTTTGTTATAAGTCTAGTGTTTATAATCAACATTAAAGGCATTCCACAATGCAGCATACGCTAACGTTGCATCTGGTTAATTCCGCTCTACTATACACATACACGCCTCCCTGATTTGCAACGATTCGATTATTGCAATACTGAGCGTCACTTTCACCAAGACAATTTGTGTTCGTGAAGTACATAAACACTATATATTATTGACACGCATTCTTATAAGTTTCAAACACTTTTATTATTAATTTCTATAGATTTACGACAATTTTTGTCGCACAAAAATAATTTACAAGATAAATGTAACCTTAAATGTCGATTTAACTACGTCACAAATAAACACAAATCAAATAATATTAAACTACAAGGAAAGACATCATATCTAAGCTGTGGGCCCTCGTATGTGGAAGTCTTTATAGCCCGGGAGCTGTTTCAGCTGCAGGTTCTGTTCGTTGGCCAGATGGAGCAGGGCCACGAAGGCCAGCGGGCAGCTGAGCTCTTCCCTCGTGTTGCCGGTCAACCGATCGGGAAGATGTTCGTACATGTTAGAGAAATTCATTGGTTTCACTTTGGCTCTCGCCTGATCATCCTAAAAAATAACGAGAATGTAGTTTTAAATTAGGGTGACAATTTTCCCGTAAAACCCAAAGTTTCACGTAATTTTCATTTGGCGCTGTACTGGATGTGTTTGATTTAAATTTACAGGTCGCAACTACTCACCCAATGCATTTACAAGAAAATATTTCAAACAAAAGATGTTCAGTTACAAAAAACCAAAAAATTATGTAGTAGCGAGGATTTCACTTGTTCATCTTGAAGCTTACCTTTGTTCCCTTTTCTTGGTAGCAGAAAGAAGGCTTTGGAAATTAAACAAATGGCTGACGGATCACATACTTAATGATGAAGTTTAGGTTGTTTTTTAACAATTGTTTAATTCTCCAAAGCCTTCTGGTACTAAGAAAGACAAGTTTCTCTCTTGCTTGTATACAATTTTCTTTCAAAATCCAGAAATGTGTCAAAAAAAATGTTCAGGCAAAGCTTGTCCGATATTTTTTTTGATAAACAATAATCTGCAAAAAAAAATATGTTCCCATTTAAAAAATCCAAATTGACCTTCAAATGCCATTTAAGGTGATGAACAAGCGACAAACTGACCGGAACCATTGAGCTGGCCAGGACTTTCTACATATCCTTCACGGCTTCCTTTAATTTGTGCGTTTTCGTTGTCTCTTGGGCGTGTGTTAATCTCTCGATTATTAAAGTGGCCATCGGGAGAGTGTATTTCATTTAAATGTAGGCTGTGTACTTACGTTTATCACCTCAGCTGTGGTACCCGTGAGGGTTTGCCACACAGCAGTCTTCAGTTTCTTCATGTTCATTTTCTTCGCTTGCAAGGCATAACCTATATACGACTGGGGCACCTAAATACCAGAAAATATTAATTGACCGGCTTTAAAAATCAACGAAACACTCACCGTTTCTGGCGCATCCACCAGGTTGTCCCCGAGGAAACGTTGTTGGGCCACGTTGTGCTCTTCCTCGATGTCATTGTGATTCTCGTGCATGGGCATGTCGTCTGCGTCGTCTCCACCGTCATCGTCCTTGAGAATTAAATACAAATTACTGAACGTTTCAACCTATTGAGCAATGCAGACCAAAGAACCTCACAAGAACAACAAAGGTTCGCGTATGGCCGGCCCAGTCACCTGATTTGACCCTCTGTGACTCTTTTTACGGAGTCACTCCAGCAACCTGAACTCAGCGGATTAAATAACCCCAACAATCCACAAAATAACCTTCTTACTTACATTCCCTTGGGGACAATACTGAGAATCGTTGGGATTTTCGTACTTGTAGGCGCTGACCTCGTAATCGGCTTGAGTTTGCGGCTTCTTCTGTACGGGGCACACGCCGGGTTTGATCATCAGCTCGTTGATGTGCGCCATCATTTTGATGCAGAACGTGTCGGGAAAAGGCAGGGTGATCCTGAAAGGAACGTTCAGTGTTACGACGCGCAACAGTCCAAGACAAAAACGAGGCGAAAACTTACTTGTGTATGTCGACCGTGGGGGCCTCCTCTTAATCTTCACCTTGGCGTTCATGTCAAGCTGGTCACACTCGGCGTCGAAGTCGATCATTTGCGGCAGCGCCTTCCGCTTGCCGCGCTTCTGGCGCTTCTCCTCGACCACCTGGCCCGAGAACCTGGCCGGCGCGCTCTTGATGCACTTCAGCTTCCAGTGGCTGGGCCCCGCCCAGATCTGGTCGATTACCTTGCCCGAGCGCGTGTTGACGACGGCATTGTAGGAATACTCGGACCTCTGGAGGCCCTCCGGAACGTCGGGTCGGAACTGGACGATGTGCTCCAGGTTGCCCCCGAGTTGAGGCGCGATCTCCTCGTGGATCGAACGGATGTCGTCGTCGGGAGCCTCATCGTCTGAAAGGAACGCGTGGTCAACGCGGGTCTGTACAAAATATGGAGCTACTAACCTGAATTTACCGCGTTTGTGAAGATGTCATGAACAGATCCGTCTAATTCCGGGATTGGTATTCCATTGTCGTCGAACACCACCTCCTCCTGCCTAAGGACGCTCTTTTCCCTGGCCAATCTAAAATGACGAAGAGTACGTTAAGATTTGTCAAACGGGGTGACGCTTAACGGCGAGTGAAGCTTTGAGTTGAAGTTTTGAGAAGGTAGTTTTTGTAATTTTCAAAAAAGCTGTTTCGACAATCACTGTTAAGGACTTACAATTTTTCTTCTTGCTCCGGGTCAAATTTGTCCACCTCAAAATCCTTGAATTGAACGCAAAGTTTAACTGATGCCAACGGTTCGATGTCCAGCGGGTATTTTTTACTATCGGGATTGCCAACATCTTTAACGAGTGGATCGGGTCCATCCACCCATGCTTTCTCCTTACTCCTGGAAGAAAAATTCTCCGGTCAGAAAATAACAGCACAAGATCAACAGGAAATTGCTTACAACAACATAAACCTATAACCAGAACTGTCCATCCATAGCTTATTATTCGATAAATTGTCCACTGCGCTGCTGCTGGTGTCGTTTCTTTTAGAGAAGAAAACGGACTCTAATTTTGGCAACGGACCGACTAGTGACGTGGGGTCCTTAGCGATGGTCAGCTTTTCTCCTGCCAGTAGATTTGATTTCTTCTTTCTTGTAGTTCGGACATTTTCTTTTTCCGCTTCTCCGTCGTCGATGTCTATGAAGAAAATTAATTTACAACGGAAAATAACGGTAATAATATCGCTTACCTCCATCTTGTGGCAGCTCTTTCTCTTTCACAGCGATCCTAGCCATGCTGCGAGCCAATTTCAGTCCTTCGGAGTACAGGTCGTCTACTCTAATGCTATAAACTTTGGCGCTTATGTCCAAAGACGTACTGGCCATTTGTAATGTTTCCTTCTCCCCGAGCTTGTGGGCCACGTGGCTTAAGAGGTCGATTATCTGAAGTTTCCAGGCGTTTTTCGCTGTGATTTTCTAAAAAGATCGGATACGAAACCAACGGTAGAGACTTATTGCAAAAAGATTTACTCACGTTTTCGTTATAAAGTTTCGCGCATAATTGAATGTGGTCTTTCATGTCTTGGTCCCCAAGGAGTTTGACGGACTCGTTCATAGGAGAACCTCCAGTTGGTATATTCGATAACCTCCTCTGCATATCGACGAGGCTACGTCTGCTAGACCGTTCGTGTTCATCGTTTGATCTTTCCAGTACTGGTGCGGGGGTTTGGGCGATGCTCCGCCGTCTTAAAGGGGACGCCTCCACGGCGTTTCTTAACAGTGTTTGCCTATGTAAATTCTTTTCTCTGTTTATCCTGGGCGTACTAGTTGACAATATTCCTTCCATCCTTCTGCTTAAAATATAGTATGAACGCCAGTAACAACTTATCCAAAACCAGTTTGTATAGTTTTACCTATTTATTTTGCGAAAGGCGAAACAGGTCTTAAAAATCCAATGGTTCGTAAACGTTTAACGTACTAATTTCAAATTGAACTCCATATGCAAACAATGCAAGCCAAATCGTCATGATCACCAACTTTAAAAACTAATGAAAAAGTGCTGCCAACAGTTCGATTAGTAGCTTTTTTTTGCAACCAGTAAGGTTTTGGTTAATTGGTCCTTAATATTAAATTAAGAACAGTTGAATTAGGAACAAATAAATTAGGAATAGTTCTAAAGCGGCCTTTCCAGTTCGCAATTTTTATTGCTGGCGAGAAAAATTGCAGAATTTTTTTGCGCGCAAGCAAAAATTGCTGCATTTTTTCTTGCCGGCAATAAAAATTGAGAACTGTAAAGCGGCCTTAAAATTGTAAAAACTGAAATATCCTATCCTACAACGGTTACTGCATTGTGTCAACCCTGTCATATATCCAAATCTAGAAATTAAAAAAAATATTTGCAAAAATCCACCGTAAATATTAATTAAACTCTAATATATTTATATTTAGATTTAATTTCACCGGTAAAATTAGCGAATCCTGCCAAGTGATTCAGATATATCATAATATGAAATTATCTTCCTTAATATGACGTCATCGATGGTCGTATTGAAACATTCCAATACCGTTTGATGAACCATGTCTGTCGTGAAAACAGGACATTCATCTGGTGAATTCAATTTTTTTTGAGTTGTCAACACTGCACAGCAAGAAAAGACCAAAATAAGTTTTCCGGAAACAGAAAAGGTTACAAAGGTTCCTATATGTTTTGTGGTTACAAATTTGTCAGTTTTAAATATATTCTTCCTCATTTAAATGTATTAATTTTAAGATGGACGAAGAGCTTTTACTTCATTTCGAGCAATTCAAAATATCCGCCATCGATAAAGTTAGAAAAATCGATCAAAATGCGACTCCAATAAACGACCGAAGGTTGGCCGCAACTGACGATTACAGAAGCGATAGATTATTACGAGCTAAGAGAAGTACTGCAAGTCCTCACGTCTCAGAATCTAACCTCTTACCCTTGCGACATATATTGAAAGAGTTGGAAATTCAAAGGCAGGAAAAAGTTAAAGATGTTATTCAGGCTCACATGCACGAATTGCAGGAGTTCTCGTGTCGACAGCTATGCAACAAGAAACAGGAATGGGAGAAACGGCAGCAAGCGCTCAAGGAAGATATGCAACAAAAGGAATCATCCATTTTTCAGGCGTTGAGCGAGTGCGATAAGAATAACCTCAAGGAGCGCACGAAATTGGTGCAACACTATCACGAGCTAGCGGAACGTAGAAAAGTACACGAAACCGAGTTAAAATCAAGAGAAAGACGAATTCAAAGCATTAACACCGAGATCCTGGATAACATTAAAAAACGACAGCAGGAATTTTGTTCTGTTTACGAGCAACTGATCCCGATTATAAAACTGTGCACAAACGACGACTTGAAACTGTTGAAAACTCTAAAAGAAAAATTTGACGAAGTAATAGCTGCATGTAAAAGCGGGAGGATTTCCGAGGAACAAGTCGAGAAGGCATCAACTATCGTTCTAAAAATACACGCCTTGAAAGGGAAATTGGACGAAGTAGCAAAGAAAGCAAGCGAAGAAGAAGCGGCTAAAGTTAACTTGAAACAACAACCAGTTTTGCTTGCTCCTTCTTCCGTTCAGTCTGATAATCCTTCGTATACACAACAGGTCACAGAAAAATCTGGTGCCGTTGCAGATTCGAATATAACAAAATATATCAGCCTGTCTAACCTCAAAATATACACGGAAACCACGGATTTCTTGGAGAGACACACTCTCAGTTTTAAAGCATTGGAGGACGATCACGCCCAAAAGTCGTTCAGATTTGAGTGTAAGAAAGCCGTTAATATTCCCGTCAACTCGATTTCTGGCGTCAGTGCTGAACATCTACTAGACAAATATAATAAATTATACCAACTGTTGAGCGGCCAAAACGTGTTGGTAAGTGGAAAAGTGATCAACGCCTCCAGCCACCCCCAGGGCATCGCATTTTGCATGGACCTGCTTGCGAAGAAATTCGTCTTACAAGGAGATCTGATGGTGTCCAGCAGTCCGGAGTCTGCGTTCTGCTACGCATCCGTAATAATATCATTGTGGAACGAATTTCCGGTACTCGAAATCTAGTAATGGCTTACTTTTACAGATTTTGCCCTTATTTAGTACCTTATTATATACCGAGACAGGTCGGAGAATCGGACGAGGAATTTTACAAACGACAGGGCTATCAGTATAACGAGGGGCAAATCGAGAAGCAAGACAAATTTCTAAAGAGAATGACAGGTATGTAAATAAGGAACAGTTTTGATGTCTATTCTAGATATTTTTGCAAAGGAAAAGTATTTTTGAATACTCTGTTTTAGGTATAATGAGACTTTATTCGGCTATATTAATAACGAAACCTAAAAAGGGTCAGGTTAAGAGGCCGCACTCATTACGGAACGGTTGGAGATGGTTGTCGTCGCTGTTAAATCTTGAACCACGCGTCGACATCACGGCCACGATGCTCCACTGCTTCCTGGAAACCGTCGGATTTGAGATGGAAACAAAATATGGTAGGGGTTTCGTGAAATTGAACAGAATAATCATGCAAAAATTTCTCCCGAGCTGCAGGCAAAAATGCACGGGAGGAGCCGTCACTAGGTTGGAGTTATTACTGAGCGAATATGAAAAAAATAAGAAGTTCAAAGAGCCCGCAGGTTTTTTCCCGTATATTAGTTGGTAGAATGAGAACTGTGTGATTGTGGTTTTATTGTAATTGATTGTATTTAATTAAGACAAATGAATTGAGTGTGATTTTTTTTTATAATAAAATGTGTATATTTTCATTACACTATTATTTTATACGCCATGTCCCGTGTCGTTCAGAACCAGTTCCTAAATAATTATTGCTAAGGGAGAAAAATTATAAATTCAATCATGTTAAGAAGAATTGAGGAGCTTGCTGCAAAAACAACGCGTGACGAGTTAGCTGCTTATAATTTCGATAAAAATACTATTTTTATCGAAATATCGATTAGGCGTATCGATTTAACGCAAGGTCGACGCAGCTCAGTATATATCAGTATGTATACTCCATGCACTGAACTATGTCGAACTTGCGCTAAATAACGCCTAATATTTTTATATATATATATATATTATCAAATATCCATCTACCCTAGTAGAGTGTAGGATGGTTGTTTTTCCTTTGGTGTTAACTGCTGGTGAATTTTCTCCATGTTTTCCTGTCCCTTGCCATTTCTTTCGCCCTTTTTATTGTTACTTTCTTCTTTTCCATAATTTTTTTTATTGTATCGTCCCATGTTTCCTCTGGTCTTCCTCTCTTCCTTTTGCCGTAACTTCTTGCCTCCCATATCTTTCTAGTTGGTGTGTTATTGGGCAACCTCATGAGATGTCCCCACCACTCAAGCTGCCTTTTTTCTATGTATTCTGTAATGGGTTGTATTTCTAGCTCTCTCCTTATATCTTCATTTCTGTGTCTTTGCAGTCTATTCACCCCCCTTCACTTTTCTCAAATATTTCATCTCCATCGCCCGTATCCTCACTTTTTCTTTTTTATTTAATACCCAAGACTCGCATCCGTAAGTCAGAATCGGTCTGTATACTGCTTTATAAATCCTCATTTTTGTCTTTTTGGAAATCTCTTTTTTTTCAATAAATCCTCTGTTTAATGCGAAATATAATAATAATAATAATTATATATATTTTTTAGCTCAGCTAAATATAAACATACATATATCTATTATATAAATAAAAACTAGTTATATGTTTACTAAAACTAAAGTTCGGTTCGCCTGCCCTATCCTTTTATTTAATTCACAGTCCATTTTACCATCTTCCTCAAATGCGACTCCTAAGTATTTATAACTGTTTACTTGCTCTATGTATTTTCCCTCTAGTTTTATTTTTAGTTATTTCGTTTCCTCTCTCGTTATCTTCATTACTTTTGTTTTTTTCGAATTGATTTTCAACCCATTTTTACTTATTGCCATATTCCATATATTTTTATACAAATTATAAACAGCTAACGCGTTGAAAGTGGAGCCGCATCGTTTTTGCAGCAAGCTCCTCAATTGTAGCATAACAGATTGAATGATGGGATGGCCTTGGAGTTTTATCACAATCTGATTTATGGATTTCATGAAAATCATTTAAAGTCGAGTCTTTTTATTTGATTTTTCTTTGTCGGCCAATTTTTTGTGAACGGAATTCAAGTGGAATTCGAGAAACCTCCATAAATTCCAATTCCGATGTACCTGAATCCTACCATTTGTTGTGCACAAGGTCCAAACTTAAGTCTTGAAGTCGTTGGTCATAGTTTTAGGAATTTACTTACTTTAAATACTCCGAAAGATCGGATCACTAGTTCCATCTTTATTACTCTTATGATTTTGTCAAAGACGGTGGCATAATCTGAGCTGCTCTCTGCGTCCACAATAACGATGGCCTGGCGTTCTTAAGGGTGGGGGGGGGAATAGGGTTTTTAAACTTTTGTCTTTTTGCATTTTTTTTATTTATATTTAATTTGATTTGGTTATTTGATTTTCCCAATGGAGAACCTTTCAAAAATATTGTGTGAAAATTTGAGATGAATCGGAGCAAAACTAACAAAGATACAGCAGTTTAAGCAACCGCGCCTCATACATGACTCAGCAGACATGACTTACCTGACAGCTGCTTCGCAAGGCAGGATTCGTCGTAGACAGGAGCAAAAGGATGCTTTAGACATCATCGATGATGGCAACATCCTTTATGGACCTGGCATCGATGATTCAGTGTGAGGTAAGCCGATAAAACTCGCTTATGAACGAACGTTTTATTCCAAATTTTTTAGTGTTCAAAACTTTACAGCGTTTTTCCCACAACTCGCGTTTTTTAAAGTCGGTGTACCTCATACTTCAAAACTACTGCACCGATCCTTTTGAAATTTTGAACACTATTTCTGCACATAATTTACGAGGTAACGCTGGAGAGTTTTTTTCAAATTTGCTAATATTTTTTATTTTCCAATAACAAATTAGCCGATTTTTTTTCGCAAAAATCGCGTTTTTCACTCCAAAGTGTTCCCAAAAAGTGAATAGAAATTTCGAAAAACCCTTCCAGCGTTAACTGGGGAATACGATTATCTAACGATGTGATTTTTTTAATTTCAGATGATCCAGCACCGAGTTATGACGAACACCACAATCATACTTTTTGCGAGACGCTTCCGAATAATTGCTGTCATCGCCGTATTTTTTAATACTTTCTCATGAAAATTTTACATGATATTCTTCGAATGTTATACTTTAATGTGCCATTCGTTTTAATAAATAGATTTTAACTGTCGTCAAAAAAAAATCACAAAAATGTGCCTTTTTTGCCCGAATTAACGCTACCCCCTCCTTAAAGGATAGAAAGCACTCCAATCCCGTATGGTAATTCCTTGGCTCCGGTGGCACGCGCAGATTTGCAGTAGCCTAGGTCAGGGTGTAGAGCTGCTGAATTATCGCCATGTACAAATTTAAAATTTGTTCTTTACACATCACTGTCCGTAAATGTGGCGACACCTTATTTACCACCCGTTTATTGTTCTCTCGTACAGAGCGACAAAAATAGAGGATATTTCGTAATGACATCTTTATTTGCAAAACATTATGGAGTAATAAAATTTACACTGATCCATTAACACATTCAACCAAAAGATGCAGAGGAAAACACGTGGCCCTGGCCAGTGTCCATCAACGTCGTCCATCTCGAGAAACGACGAAGGCACATACGCACATTTTTCTTTTCGTCAATTGAATTTTTTAAAAACAAATCAGCCTTTATTTATGGCAGTGCGGTTAATTAAAATCTTTGGTAATATCTACACATTATACACAAATGAAAATAAATAAAGAGAGAAAATATGTATACTAGTAAAAGCAATAAATTAGCTATTATAACAAATCCATTTAAGTGTTGTACTTACACAAAATACTGTATTATAAATAAAAAATATATATATAGGTATATATGCAATTTTTTTTTAATAACACCGTGTGTGACGGACAGTTCAGCTCGACTGGTATTCGACGCCGCTCTCTTCTTTGAACCTCGACAGCTCCTTCAGAATATCCTGCAAAATAACGCGTTAGAATTGTGGGGCCAGAGAAACGCGGGTTTTCCCATCATACCTTTGGTAGATTAGTCCTCAGATGGGTCCTAGAATATCGCTTCGTTATCCCGCTGAGTTGGTTGTACAAATCGAGAAGGGACACCAGGGTGTATCCTTCTGTTAGTTTCACCGTTTGCTCCAGAACTTTCTCCAACTCGGGTTGGGAGCATTCGATCTGTTTGTCAGACGCGGGCATTCCAGAAACTGCAGAAATAACGGGTTTTAATGCATCACCACTACATTTACGGAAATAATGACACACTTAAGAAGACACTGTAATACTAAACTTACCCCTCTCGTTCAATGCCTGGTCGACATCATCGAAATCCAGTGGGTTGTCCAATAATTCCGATGGACTGAGAAGGTCGTTCAGTCGTCTTCTAGGAGAGCTAAAAAAAGGGTTTATTCATAACCTGGTTTTATTATTTTTTTTTTTTTAGCGTAGTTTATATTATATTTTACATAGAGGGTCCAGCAAATATCTGGAATAATGCATACATCTTTTTAACCAATTGTTTCATAGCCAACTCTTATATTTTGTCGTTGTGGCGATCTTCATTTTTTTATTTCCTCTACACTCTGCTTTTCGTTCATTTTTTACATAACCTTTCAAATATTTAAATAACATTTTATCCCACTCACTATAAGGGACTAGCAGCGTCGAATCTGTTTGACTGGGTATCACAGTTGATGATGAGCGGCGTGAAGGTGAATTCAGTATTGATCTCGGCTTCTTGTGATCTGGTCTCGGGCAGATGCACCCCGTTGCTTGTGCTGCTGCATTGCTCCGGAGGCGTTTTGGTTTCGTTATCTTTGGAATCCTCGTCCGACGATAGCTTTTCATCGACCTGCCGAAAGAAAAAATCTAATTCGAGACTTTACAAATATACAGGATTTTCTGAAAATCTGCTCAAATATTCGAAACTCGCAATCTTCAAGTGATGATAAAAATTTTTGACTGCAGTCCCTTATAGTTATTTACGTTAAAAATGGGGTTAAAAAATAATGGCTTCAGTATTTTCTTTTCAAAATGGTTCCACTCAAATTTTTCTCTATTTTGAATATGTACCTGCATCTGAGAGCTGTCCAATCGTTTCTTTTTCTTTTTCAGAACATAACCCTTCTGCCAATTGAACCTCCTCCGTTTCTTGTGAAGACTCCTTCCGGCATCATTCTTTTCTAAAGGCTTTTCGTTTGTTTTAACCTCGCCCTCTAGAGGTACAGCTAACGGCGTCGTTGTCGTATCGAGGCTCTGTATGTCTATCAGTCCCATATCTAAAAACAGAATGTGTGCGTAACTGAAATAATATACACTCGATCCCCTCTTAATTCACCAAATCCGTGCATCATCACCTCGCTTAAGTCGCGAAATTTAGTCTTGCTTAGTCGCGATCATAAAGTCAACTTTTTCGTGTTTTAGCCGCAAAAAGAAATATTTAGAGATATACCACAGCACTTGTTATAACGAAAAATGAGCCAACTGAACAAAAAAATCATCGTAAGTATACCCAGTCATGCATGACAAAGTTCAATTTTATTGTTTTTTTGTTGATTCAATCTTTTTTCCTTGAGTCGGTTGCGTAGTGAGATAATTCAATTTTCAGGAAAGAAGATTTATTAAAAGATTGTCATTTGCAGAGAAATTACAGGTCATCGAATATTTTAAAAATGGGATGAAAAACAAGGATCTGTCAGAAAAATACAAAGTGCACAGTGCACCACGGCGAAAAATACGGCGCAAATAAAAATGTACTCAGATATTCATCAGTTCACGATAGTCTTTTTGAGAAATGTACATTTTTGTGGTTCTGTCAGAAGAGAGCACTCGGCGAACCTGTGACTGGGCCTGTTCTACAAGCAAAAGCCAAGCAATTTCATGAAAGTCTTAACGTGGACTCCAATTTTTCGGCCAGTAATGGCTGACTTGCCAGATTTAAGAAACGTCACGGAATAAGATGTTAAAATATCGAAGGAGAAAAAACTTTCAGCAAATGAAGACGATGCCAGTGCGTTTGAGAGGGGTTAAAGGCTTTCCTTGAAAACCATGGATATAAGCTCGATAACATATACAACGGCGACGAGACCTCGTTATTTTGGAAACATTTTCCAAAACTTTTGTGTGTCGAAACGAAACTGAAGCACCAGATCGAAAAGCTTCCAAAAATCGTGTTACCATACAAGTTTGTTCGAATGCATCAAGCACACATAAAATTCCATTGACTGTCATTGGGAAGTGAGAACGCCCTCGATGTTTGAAAAATGTGTCCACGTCAATTGTGTACAGGGCACAAAAAAAAAAGTTGGATGGATCGCAACGTTTTCACTGATTGGTACAAGAATGTGTTCATACCCAGCGTAAAGAAAAGAAATCCTGACCCCGACGCAAAGTAAGTACACAGCTTTATTTTCATTATATGTGCATGGGAAGGCGTTTTCCGAGTGCGCAGCGCGAGGAAAAACGTACGAAAATAATAAAAAATATTGTACATTACAAGGGAGAAAAAACAATTTTCTACAAGTGTGGTGTTATCAGTCCGAGCCGAAAGCGAGGGATGATGCCACACGAGTGAAATATGTCAATGTAATGTACTATTAAATACGTCAGAAACAAAGAAAGTTGAAAAATTTTGACATGTTTGCTCTTTTTTTAGATTCATCTTAATCTTAGACAATGCACCAGCACATCCTTCGTCTACAGAGTTGAACGAAATCGATCCTCAATTTTTTGTCGTATACTTGCCACCTAATGTGACGTCACTTCTTCAGCCGATGGATCAGGGCGTAATTTCGGCTTTAAAACGACGCTACAAGACCATGTTTTTAAATGAACTCTTAGCCAAGGAATTTGAAGAGAAAGGAAGTGTAGACGAATTCATCAAAAAATGGAATCTCCGAGACTGTTTCCATTTGTTACAAAATGCCTGGGACAGTGTTTTTTTTTTTTTTCCTTCAGGAGCCGTCCTTGTACTATCCGGTTATACTGCAGCCTCTTGGGCTTTTTGTATTTTCTCCTGTACCGGTTTACTGCACCCAGTCTAAAATCTTTGTTCCCTGCACTAATTTGTACAGGGTCATATCTGGCTGTGCAGTGTAATCTTCTGGTTCCATAAAGGGTTTTCCATATATTGCTTGCCGTTTGCGATCCAAAGCCTCACACTGACAGAGAATGTGAAGGGCTGACTCCGTTTCCTTGTTGCACATTCTGCATCTTAGGTCTCCGTTGTACAGGCCCATTTTATTTAGGTGTTCTCGAACAGGAAGATGTCCTGTGCGTAACCCTACTATAGTGCATAGCTGTTTCCTGTTCATTGCTAACAGTTGCTCGGCTACGGGTTTTGATGGTTCTTTAATGAATTTCTTCCCATGTATTTGTCTGGGCATTTTTCTCCAGTATTCTTTGTGTTGTTGTTTGACCCACTCATTAATATGTCCCCTGATGACGGTTTTTGCCACTCCAAGGGCCGGTTCGGGGCCAATATAATCTTCCGACGATCCATTTCTGGCTAATTCGTCAGCTTTCTCATTGCCTTCGATACCCTGATGACCTGGCACCCACATCAAAGTGACCTTGTTGTGAGTTGCCAGCCTTATCAGTTCTTCTTTGCAATCCCATACCAGTCTTGATGTCACCTTAGCGTTGCTAAGGGCTTTTAGGGCAGCTTGACTGTCTTGGCAGCTTGGGACAGTGTTACAATAGATACTCTCAAGAATTCGTGGAAAAATCTACTACAGCTTCATCTTGCTGGTTCTGTACAAACGCAAACCGTCGCAGGATTACTTGAAGTCATACGACGTATTCCCGGCTGCGGTGAAATGTCTCTCAAGGAAGTCGAGAATTGGATAGATAAAGACCAATATGAACTGCGGTATAAAGTTTTTAATGATTCGCAATTGATTGAAATTGCCAAAGGGGGGATAGAAGAAAGTGCCTCCGAAGAAGAATTACTGAATTCCAATAACAATAAGGATTCAGATGAAGAGTCACCGAACTTTCCTCCTCCATCGCTAGATGAAGTATTGCCATCGATTTTGCAGATTCGCCGTTGGAGTCGTGGAAACAAAATAGTCACAATCGAAGAAAATGGAGCTACAGTTGGTCTTGACAGTTTGATGGAGAAGATGGTGCAATTGAAAATAAATATTTTGTAAATTAATAATAATAGTTTTATTGCTTTTGAGAGTGGATATTACCCCTATAATATATGCAAATAGTAAAACTAGAAACCAAAAAAATTGTTTTCATTCCGCGTCAGTGAATATTTTGAAGGTTAAATATTTTAAAAGACACCTAACCTATTTTAAAGGTTAGGTGTCCATATTTGATGTATTACACAATAATTTTTTTTCAATAAAAATTGTATTAATGCGAGAATCCAATTTCCAAACGTAGTTCTAAAACTTTTACAGGCGGCGACTTAACCGGGACGGTTTCGCGACGTAATAGGGGGGAAACGTGGTGAAATAAGAGAGAATGTGAATTGAGCGAAGGTGAATTAAAGAGGGGTTCGAGTGTATAGAGTAAAGAAAAGGAGGTTAGGTCCAAATACCTGGAGTGTTCATGTAGGCCGGAAGATATCTGGTGGGGCAGTGCTGTCTCTGTTTCCGCTTCTTGGAGATGTTCTGGCATTTCTCCTCGAAGTCCGTGTCCATTTCGGTTTTTATCAACGTGTAGGCATAATCGCGGAGGGAGCAGGCTCGGTGTCTGATTTGCTTATCCGCAGAAGTTCTATTAGAGGAAAAAAATTATCATACACATTTTATAACATGGAAAATATACAGGGCGAGTCCGTACACTATAGAGACATCCAAAAAAAACGTCATTAAAGTTGGCCGAGAAAAAAAGACGTATTTCTATCCTTAATCGAATTTATAACCTTATTTACTTGTCAGGACTGTTACATCACATGACAGCCATTGTTTATTTTACAAATTGTGACAGTCACTTGTCAAAAGTTTGACATAACCGAAAAGCTAAGACATGACTGCTATTTCCATCTCTCTCGTTCGTAGCCAGAGTTGATGACGTTTTTTTTGGATGCCTCTATATTATTATCTAATAATCACCTAGTGTACTTCACTTGCTAATTAGATAATTAGCAAGTGACCTATTTCAAATTGGCAAAATAAAAAAATAAAATGCCTGTTTCTAACATTAAGGAACCTTCTCAAGACCACAAAATAATTCATTTTTATTTAATTACGGCAAAAAGTTTTTTTTTTTTCAGTTTGTACAGAATCAAATATACTATGATAATGTAATATGTATTATAATACCTTGCGGGATTATATTCTAGGGCATTTTGGCATATGAGTTCGATATCGTTTAGGAAATCTTTGGCACACTCGTACTGATGAAAATCAACTTTCGTCATCATGGTCTCCAGATCCATTGGCTGTTTGATAATGGTGGTGTAGTCCGGCACCTCTTCCGTATCGACGGGCTTGGTGAACATGAAGAATCTAAAAAGGCATATCATGCGATAATAATTAAAAATATCCACGGGTTCGTAACGAACTTACAATTTATTACTGGCGAGTTTCTTGCACATATCTCTCAGGAATATCCTCAGCTCTCTCAGGGTGTGCTCCTCCGTTTCGTATAATTTTTTGTACTCTTCCTCGTTCAAGGGGGCGGGCGGCGGGGTGGGCGCCCTCGGGAGCGGGGGGCGGAGTTTTGGGGCGATCCCGCGGCTGCCTCGGCGGCTTCAAGCTGCCGTCTATTATCAACGGCTTGAAGAACAGCCTCCGCATATCGTCGCCCGGGCTCCCGATCTCCATCACCTCCTTGCGATAGTGCGAGAATATGCTCCTCACCTGAACGGTAATTAAGTTAAATCTGTTACACACCCCTTTTTAGGGGGGGGTTGGTGGCTTGTTAGTATATTATGGTGGTTTAGGTAAAACTTAGACCATTTTAATTATTTATAAAAAAACTTATTTATTAATATTATATTTTTCTTTTAATTATATATAATTTAAAAGCTTTATTTAAAATATTATAAATAAATTTAATTATTTATTTATTTTTTTTTAATATAATAAAATTTAAAATAATTAAAAATATAAATTTTTCTTATTAGATTTAAATAAATACTAAATAACGTCCCTCCTTTTGAGTTTACCCATATATTAATAGAAATAATTACAGTGGTTTTAAAATGAAATTTTTTTTATTATTCTATATAAAAAAATTTAATTTAGAAGAAAATTTATTTATAAAATTTTTAAAATTTCTTTTTTAAGAAAATTTTTTATTTTATTTTTTTTTCCATAATAATTATCGCGGAAAAAAATCACTTACTTCTTCTGGCAAATCTTTGTACAGTTTTCCGGCCGTAGCCAAGAAGAGGATGGGTATGTTCGGATCCAGTTGGGTCAACTGCCCTATTAATATGGCCCTGATAGTTTCCGTAACCAATTCCCACCATATATCTATGTTAGGAATATATATGATGCTGGGAACGTTCCTTCTAGCTTCGTTGAAGACCTACGAAATAATTTCCCGCTATATTTCGAATTTACGAATTGAACCGCTTCTGAAACCGGACTCGTCGCTCGTTAATAAAACACTGACAACGGAATATATCGTACCTGTATGCAAGCTTGTTCCACTGAAACGCCCGGTTCGCGGAACAGCGTGGGGAGATCCAAGAAATAGGCGGGAATGTGCTCCATTCTGAACAAGATTGCAGGCGCGAGGTGCAACGTCTGCCCGTGTTCCGGACCGTCGGCGGTGATGAGCAGCTGGGCGGGCCTTATATTGGCCGACAACTTTACCCTACGATTAAGAAAAAATATAATAAGTCATCTCTAAATATTTACCGCACACCATACTTTGACAATGAAACGCTCAGGCCGTGGGGAAACGTCTGCTCGAGAATGGAAAACGTCGTTTGCAACGGTTCGTTCAAGATGGGACCTAAAATGGGCAGCAGCTTCCTACCCAGGCCGTGGGACACCCTGTGAGTGGCAGGTACCAGTAGGGACTTGGCTCTCAAGAAGTCAATTTTTTCTACCTACAACGATCAAAATATATTAATTCTTGTGGAAAGGCGTCACTCGCTGATGAGCCCCAACGAAACAGAAACAGCTCCCTGCGGAACTTACCTTTACATTTTTTGGATCTAGCATCAGTTTAAACTCGGAATCGTACGTCTGCGGGTAGATCCTCCTGAAGCTTTGGATGACCGCCTCCGAGCAGAGCGCCCTCAAGTCTGATCCGCAATATCCCACCGTGTTCTCCGCAAGATAACTCATCATCTGCTTGCTCGGGGGATATTCCCAAGACGACACGTGGACGCTTAGGATCTCCTCCCGTTCCTACGAGCAACGGAAATAATAGAAGACTCATACTTATAACCTCTTGAGACTGTTTACCTTTTTGGAAGGCAACGGAAAGAATAGTTCCCGGTCGAACCTGCCAGGCCGTCTTAGCGCGGGATCGATCGCGTCTATGCGATTAGTAGCTCCAATAATGATCACCTCCCCCCTGTCGCTGAGTCCGTCCATGAGCGCCAGGAGAGTCGAGACGATACTGGCGTGCACTTGGTCCTGCCTCGAAGACCTCACGGGGGCCAGCCCGTCCAGCTCGTCGAAGAAGATTATGGACGGTTTCATTTCTGCGGCCTTAAAATTAAAAAAATCCAAAACATTCTGATCGAGGTGTTCACGGGAAACGTTAAATCTTCGTTTCGGAGACACCTACCTGTTCAAACAAGAGACGTAACTGCTTTTCGGATTCCCCAATCCATTTGCTGAGCAGATCCGCCCCCTTTCTCAAGAAAAACGAAATCTTCTTCTTGCCGAAACTGCACTCGTTTGCTAACGCTCTCGCTATCAGAGTTTTGCCAGTACCTAGAAGACGAAAAAAGTGTTGTATGTAATTAACTTAAAATCCTGTTTACATCTTGCTAAACAATTTTTTTTTTAAATCAATTAAAAAATCTCATTTGATTCCGTCTGTGTGTACGCGTATAATCACGTACCTGGCGGGCCATGAAATAGGACGCCGCGTGGCGGTTGAATGTTGAACTGCTTAAACACCTCGGGGTACATCATCGGCAACAGGATCATCTCTTTTAGGCACTGGACGTGGCTGTCCAGTCCGCCGATGCTGTTGAACTTGACGCTCGCGTCCAGAGTCTCCGGTTTTATGGGGATGATCTTCGTGCTGCCGCCGGCGCCGGATTTCAGCTTCTCGTTCTTGGAATGTGGACTCTTCGGAGGCTTAGTGCTGCAAAAAATAGAATAAAACACAGATAGAAACGTAGATTTTTGTTAAATATACTGCGATTTACACAACACTTTTGGACCAAGGTTGTTTGTTAATCATTTAAAGTGTTATTTAACACTTAGTGTAAAAACGTTTTTATTCAAGACATTTCCTGTCGTGTCTCATGGGACACCCAGTATATATGCAGCCCTACTGTAAAGTCTATTAAGTGACAGTTACCCGTGTCTGACGTCTAAGGAGGGAGTCGCTGGAGCTCGAGGAAGACACAGTTCTGGCACGTCTCCTGGTGAAATGTCTTCTCGTTCTCAGGTCCCGCGTTCGCAGCACAGAAGTTTGCACTGCAAATATTTTTTTTGCGATTATCAAAATGTTATATTTTATCACGTTTATTTAACTTTTAATTAATAAGCAACAGACGGCAAATAGTAACATTGAAAATTTAGTAGTAATTTAGTAACTAGCACGTTTCACGTTGCTTACTGGTCTTTGGCGCGGGTTTCGGCACCCTGTCGCGCAGCGAATACTTCCTGCCCTCCTCCTCGGACTCCGAACTCGAATCTGAAAGACAACAAGAATCACGCAACCCGTCGAATACACGTCGGTTTCGCAAACGCACCCAAACGTTTCTCGTTCCTCGGCGGAAAATTTGCCTGGCGCGCCCTCTCCTTGTTCCTGATGGTGGACGTACGGAGCCTGGTGAGAGGTATGACCTCCTCGCTCTCCGACGTCTGCTCCTGGCCCGGCTTCAACTTCCTCTTTTCAAGCAGGCCTCCGTCTCCGTTCGTAGCCTCCTCCGTGTTACTTTCGGGCGTCTTACCGATGCCCCTGTCGAATTCGTTCCCGTTCTCGTTGACGCCGTCCTTGTTTTTGACGTCGCCCTCGAACTTTAAGTTCTTGATCTTCCCGTTGACCGCCTCCTTCTTGTTCTCCTTGTCGTTCAGCTCGCCCGTCGACGGCCTGATGTCCGACTTGTTCCTGAGCGTCTCGCTCCGCCTGCACCTGGGCGGCAGTTCGCTCTCCTCATAGTCGTACAGGTAATTCGAGTTGTTCATGCCGTTGCTTCTGCGGGTCACTCTGCGCACTATCTCGATGTTCTCGCGGCGCTCGTCGGCCGCGTCCCTGCTGTCCTCCTCCGAGTAGCCGGCGTTTATGTTCGGGTAGCCCACCTTGTGCATCTGGCTGTCCGCCAGCCACGTCATGTTCACCGTCCTTTTCCTCTTGCTCCGTCTGACGCCCTCTGAAGGTCAAATTATTGGTTACGTGAATATAATTCTCGGAAAAATAGTTTGTTGATTTTAAAAACTCGGCCAAATGAAATAAAAACAAGTACCTGCTTACAGTGAGTTTGCAGTGATATGTACATGAGAGTGTATAACTTTAGTTTAGTAGAACAAATACTTTTGACTGATAGTTGTTTATATATGCTAATAAATATATATATAAAAAAAAGGAAAACGCCGTGTGTGGATGACGAAGGATAGAGCGGTCCTTCTCTGGATTCTACTCATTCTTATGAGATGAGCAGGATCGCCTGCCACTGTAAAATAACCAAAGGTAATGACTTTCTCAGGCATCATAACATAGTATAAAACAAAGTCGCTTCCCGCTGTCTGTCCCTAACTACCTATGTATGCTTAGATCTTTAAAACTACGCAACGGATTTTGATGCGGTTTTTTTTAATAGATAGAGTGATTCAAGAGGAAGGTTTATAATATATGTATAATACATGCATAATATAGTAGAGAAACACTGATAATTTTAGAGGTTTCTAATGTGATGTCGTAAATAAACACATCTTTTTGCGCTTACATTGCAAACGCTGGCTGAACCCTACGAGATAGATCAAAATAATGTACTACAATATTGTACACCTTAAAAAGGTCTACAAAAAAAGTCCGCGATGGGATATGTCTATCTCTTAGGGATAACCCACAATAACCATTTTTTATATTTCCGTGCGAAGCCGGGGCGGGTCGCTAGTTAAAAATAAACGAAGGAAAGAAGAAGAAAGGACTGAAATTATTTCACGTACAGAACTGAGTATTTAAAAATTATACGTTGCATCTCATTTACCGAACAGAGTAAAGTTCCTCTTCGGAATCGTGGCCATTTGCGTACAGATCCGATTCATCCTGCATCTTGTGAGACGAATACACAGACAGCGAACGTCTCTCATTCAAAGATATCCGCTATGGCTGCTTCTCAATGTACGAGCTTAAATACAATAACAAAAGACATTATTTATAATGGAATCTACAACCCCAATAATAAAACTCTTTTAAATTAAGAAGATGAATACTAACATCGATACTACAACAGATAAGTGGCAGATTTCAATCTCAATTACTCACAGGTGTAAGGCCTCTCTTTATATCCGAATTTACTCCGTAACTTCCTAGACGACAACGGGACCTTTATTCTTTATCGATGCTTTTGCTTTTTCCGGGGTATTAGACGACTGAATCCTTGTCTGCGGAATCTTCGGTATCGCTCTCGTTAACGCTAGATGACGCGCTTTCTTCCGCCACTTCCACTTTGACTACCTTAACATTTCCCTAAAAGTATTTCATGGTATAATTCATAAAAAAAAAAAAAACAGTATTGTTTAAGATTCTCTACATATCTGGAGGAAAAATTTAGGTGTTGCATACTGTCACGATACTACTTGAATTCTTGAATATTATCCAATTTGTAATTATCTGTTATACACACACACTGGCCTATACATTTTTTTTAATGGAAACATTATCAATACGTTTGTATTCACAAACATTTGTCTGAGCGTAGACACTTTCCAGGCATACTAGTTCTCTTGGTGTATATGTACGTATGCACAAGGTCACTGGAAATTCACCCTGTAATATCAGTGGTTTGTACTAACAAGAAAAAAACGATGCCTATTTTTTTATACATAAATAATTCGTGTTTACATGAATTACAACTTTTTCCTGTTAAGGGCTTATTTCATAATTTACTAGATGTACTGGATAATCGTGGTGGTTGTGAACAGTATGGCAGAGATTCTGAATCAATCACAGATTCATCAGGGAAATATAGTTTTGAGTTCAATTTTTTAAAGATTACTACTTATTACCTCAAACCTGCAACCATACTTCTTAGCAATGCTCAAACAGTATATGTATATACATCACATAAAAGTATAAATGTTTACTACACACTAATACATAAAATAAATACTATAAACTTATCTGTTAAATACTACAAATCAACTCCCTAAAACTCTACCTCTCAATCGGATCGAAGTTTCAATAAGACTAAATTCAGTTTAATCATGCAACAAACTGATCACATTCACTGACCATAACGAAATAGTAATAAACAAGCAGAACTACTGACAAAACACAAGTTCAACATGTAATTCAGTTGATCTTAACACCCTTGTGCTAAATGCTTCTGTCGATTCGGTTTTAGCTTGCGACGGCTATAATGTACCACTAAAGCTCTATTCGTAGAAAAACAGTCGCTACAAAGGAAGGTCTAGCTAAGTAAAGGAAATCAATCAATGGATCCATTCCCTTTCTATGTGAATTAATTGCAAATTTTAGAGAGAAGAAATCGAACGTAAAGCAAATGTTAAGCGTGTATAAGACATACCCTTGTACGGTGTCTTGAGCCCTGCGTTGAGCAATTTGACTCCATACGACGGGTGTTCACCATGTTGACCGCTAGACATCAATAAACTTATTAATTAGCAGATTGGCAGAATACAATGTTACATATTTTTTTGCTATAGATAACTTTGCAACGACAATTTTTTAGGGGTTTCATGTCAAGTGAATACGAAATGATCAACTAAACATAAAAATTTAATATAAATGTTTGTATAGGACTACCAGGTAATCATTATTTGCTGTGAAGGAAACATGTGCAGTACATTCAATGCTTGTAACAGTATATAATAAAGAGTGTCCTGTAATATACCCAAGAGTGCTCTAACACCCTTATAGACAAATATTAGGTGGTCAAGGGTTTTTTAAGTCCATTTTTATAGTCAATAATGCAGTTAGAGTAAATCTATTTATTTATGTAACCAGAAACAAATATAGAGACATCCAAAAAAAAACGTCATCAACTCTATGAACGAGAGAGATGGAAATAGTGGTCATGTCTAAAAGCTTTTCGTTATGTCAAACTTTTGACAGGTGACTGTCACAATTTGTAAAATAAACAATGGTTGTCATATGATGTGACAGTCTTGACAAGTAAATAAGGTTTTAAATTCGATCAAGAATAGAAATACGTCTTTTTTTCGCGCCAACTTTGATGACTTTTTTTTTGGATATCTCCATATATAGACATCCAAAAAAAAACGTCATCAAAGTTGGCCAAGAAAAAAAATACGTATTTCTATTCTTGATCGAATTTATAACCTTATTTACTTGTCAAGACTGTCACATCATATGACAGCCATTGTTTATTTTACAAATTGTGACAGTCACTTGTCAAAAGTTTGACATAACCATCTCTCTCGTTCATAGCCAGAGTTGATGACGTTTTTTTTGATGTTCCATATATAGTTATTGCATCATTAACTGTACCCTATAGAGGTAAACTTTATTACCCTACACAGGCTGGCTATAACTACAAATAACTTACATACTAAGACAATTTCTAATAACTTAAAAACTGAATAAAACGTATTTTGCGGCAAATTAAATCTAACAATAAATACATTGTTCGATATCTATTTTGATTTGTCGGATTTATCAGAATGATAAATTTATTTTAGTATGCTACATGAAGAAAACTTTAGTTCAGGAGAATAATTCCGACCAATCCTAATATGTAACTTTTTATTATCTTTTTTTATTTGTTATATATGGATAAATACCAAAACATCCCCATTTCTAAATAAAAACAGATATACAAAAGCCCTTGAAACATATTACCATTAACAACTACACTCTACGCTGTACCCTCACCACATACAGTGTGGAAATGATAATCGTATTTTTGGGAAAACCTCTTGTAATAATTTAGGTCAAAATGAAATTCATCTAATGGTTTTTTTTAGCCAATAGTTGGTTATGTCAATATAAAGTACCAAAAAAAGGGTGCAAACACAAACCTTGTGGATGCAAACAAGCAAGTAGATACCTATAGATTGTCCTTTTACCTGACAAGTTTTTAAACAAATACTAATCAATAATCGGATAATGAAAGTTGTTTTCTCAATTTCTTTTAACGCTGTATGTTAAAAGTTCCTGCATTCCCATTTCTATGTTTTCCCATACTCATAGAAGAGTAGAGTTGTAGTTTCGACAGTTGTAGTAGAAACGAGACAGTTACCAACTTTATTTGTTACTTAATTTCCACACTGAATGTATGTACAAATATACAACACAAAAAAAAATCAGTAGAAACACTGAATTATAACATGTAAATTATACTTCTTGTCGAAATATTCTTCATAATCAAAACTGAATGATCCAAGTTGATACGATTAGTCAACTATGTCGTTTAAAACTTAGTTTTATCGCCTCTAAAAGGGAATTTGAACACGCTCGGTTACCTAATCAATCTACCTGCCTACCCTTGTGGTCCTAATTAGCTATTATACGTCCCAGTAACATTTTATAAAATTGCCCCACGTTTTTTAGCTCATGTTCAAACTGCGTTTGAACTCCGTCCCAGTCTAAACATCGTTAGGTTTTCGTCCATTTTAGTCTATTGTGTAACAATCACGGGTCAATGTATTCTCTCTTATTAAAGAAACCCAGTGGGATAAAATCAAAATAAGTCGATTAAAATTAAATAGAGACATTTAAAAACCATGTAGGCATTAATTAAATAAAACTCAAACAAAAATTTATTATTACATTAATCATTTGATTTTTATTGAATCCCAAAAAGAACTGTAAACTATACTATAAAATATATAAAAATATTAGTGAAAAATACTGATGTTATATTATACATCAATCATATAAAGAACATACATATAACACCAAGCCTATTGAACAATTAACTGAACTTTTGCTTTTTTATATAATGGCACATTTATTTCAGAATCCATGGACGGGGCAGTCCGGAAATAATTACCAAAACAACGGGACGACTACAAGCCTCAAAAGATCGACCATTAAAAACAACTTTAGCCATTACTGGTAAGTACACACCTCATACACTATTATCTAATACAAACATAATTCGACATTATAAGGCATGTGGAAATTATTATTTAATCAAAACTGGCGTTATTATTCACATTTTAAGTTGATATTAAACCAGGTAAAGTTCGGAATCGATATTAAAAAAGAAACTCCAAAACACCCAAAGACAAAAACATCGACCAAAAAAACCTTTGTAGAACAAACTAAATCAAACGTTGTTTCGATTTTGATTCAATTCGTTTTACATTGCAAAATTAATAAATTAAAAATCATTTATAATATATAAACTCACCTAAATACTAATCCGAATTTCGGTTACAAAACACAGAAAACAGCTTGGCTTATACAAGACACAACTGTAATTCCATACTTACTCCATTAAACTGTAATTTCGAGCAGTGCTCCCAAACCGTTACAGCTTAGAAACGGAATTTTACTAATCGATATCGAACATAGAGACAAAATGAAAGAAGTTTTTGAGGATTTCCCTTTTAAATTTATAGAGTAACAAGGCAACATATCCAACTGTGAACTGATTTTAGTCCCTATTTTGCCAGACGGATATAATAAATATGTACTGAAAAGTGCATTACGTTTGTTTTAAATTGTTTTATAAATTTAATTTCAAAAAAAAGAAATTTATTCTAGCTGTGTTGTTAGCAACTCTACGAATTTTTCCTTTTATTAATAAATATTTTCTGCCATGAACAAGATTAAATTTGGACTAGATAGTTGCATAAAAAAATACATCAGGTTTAAGCAACACCCTATAAGTTTTGTACACTATGTATGTACACTCGAACCCCTCTTAATTCACCAAATCCGTGAATCATCACCTCGCTTAAGAGTGAAATTTAGTCTCGCTTAAGTCGCGATCATAAAGTCAACTTTTTCGTGTTTTAGTTGCAAAAAGAAATATTTAGAGATATACCACAGCACTTGTTATAACGAAAATGAGCCAACTGAATAAAAAAATAAACGCAAGTATACCCAGTCGTGCGTGACAAAGTTCAATTTTCCACTTGAATGAATATTTTAAAGGTTAAATATTTTTTAAAAAGATACCTAACCTATTTTAAATGTTAGGTGTCCATATTTAATGATTACACAATTATTTTTTTCAATAAAAATCGTATTCATGCGAGAATCCAATTTCCAAACGTAGTTCTAAACTTTTACAGGCGGCGACTTAATAGGGGGGAAACGTGGTGAAATAAGAGGATGTGAATTAAGCAAGGTGAAATAAGAGGGTTCAATATTTAGTAGTGATGTAACGAATATTAGATTTCTCACATTCGCGAATGCGAATATTCATATCCAATATTCGCGAATGCGAATGTTGACTTTCAAATAATGCGCGCGCAAAATATCGTTTGACATTTCGTGTCAGTCATGTTTAACCCGAACATAGCCGAGCCGTTACAGATTGAATGAACGAAGATAGTCACATTTAGATATATCTAATACTCCTATATTGCTGGTTCCCGTAGGTAGAGGTGTCACGGGGTAAGTGAGACAGCAAATGACTACTTGATCTGTTGTGCGCAAGCGCCACGAGTAATTGGCTGTGTGTGACAGGATGTTCAATTCTCGGGCATGCGCGTAAGACTCGAAGTAGTTACGAGAGAGAGACAGACGCATATATGCTTGTGCACCGTGGTGATTTCGCCAATCTCCAGACCCTTCTAACAATATAGGAGATATTAGATATATGCATTTATGAGCTAGTTCAGCTAGTAATATGGCAGAAACCGAACGTTTGCAAACGCGCGATTTGCCGCGAAAATTATACTGTAGCAGTGTGCAGACAGCGGCGGTGAATGTGCAGAGGAGGCATATACAGGAGGAGGTACACACGTACCTCAATTTAAAGATGGTCGAAAGTCGAAGAAGCAATATGCGTGTAGTTACTCTTAAAAAAAAATGAAAAGAAAAAGGTAGTGTTGGGTTCATCCAGTATTAAGAGATCGGTCCTCACATGGCTTATTTGTAAAAGCATATAGCAAATTAAGAAGATTTGGACCCAAATTCTTTTAACTTGAAAATGACTATAAAAATAATTTGACGAATTACACTCGAACCTCTTATTTCACCTTGTAAACAATTACATCCTCCGTTATTTCACCACGTTTCCCCCCTATTAGGTCGCGAAACCATCCCGGTTAAGTCGCCGCCTGTAAAAGTTTTAGAACTACGTTTGGAAATTGGATTCTCGCATGAATATGTACAATTTTTATTGAAAAAAATGATTGTGTAATACATTTATTAATTTAAAATAGGTTAGGTGTCTTTTAAAAATATTTAATCTTTAAAATATTCATTCGACTGGAAAATTGAACTTTGTCACGCACGACTGGGTATACTTACATTGATTTTTCGTTCAGTTGGCTCATTTTTCGTTATAACACGTGCTGTGGTATATCTCTAAATATTTCTTTTTGCAGTTAAAACACAAAAAAGTTATGATCGCGACTTAAGAGAGGCAAAATTTCGCGACTTAAGCGAGGTAATGATGCACGGATTTGGCAACTTAAGAGGGGTTCGAGTGTACTTAAATTGACCAGGGAAGAAATTTTAAGTTCTGTTACCCATATGAGATCCGCGCGAAACGCCGCGCGGATTTGTTTTCCGACGGATGAGTGGTGGCATCTGCGAGGATTGACGAGTCGCGCGGACAGGTATGAACAGATAGGAATACACATAGAGAAACCAAATACTTTATGGTTCCACAGTTATTCAAACTTTTCTGTTGTGGAGGGTAAACGATCGACATTAAGCGCGGGCGCACATTGAGATGCAGGCGACGCAGAACAGCACAGCACAGATTTTTATATCCAATAGGGTTGTGGATACAAAATCCGTGCTGTATCCAATAACCCTATTGGATACAAAAAAACCGGTGCTGTGCTGTTCTGCGTCTCAATGTGCGCCCGCGCTAAGAATGGACTGGCTGTCTTAAGCTCCGCGTTGACAACTCTAGTAGAAAGAGAGGGAAAACCTGGGCGACATCTCTGTGTTTGTTTACTAGCAGTAACGGCTCTAGGGTTTCGGGCACGGGGCTGAAAGTTAGATAGCAAATATCGCAACATCATGCCATCCCACCTTGTCATTTGATTTAGTAATGTTTGGTGCAGACAACTTTGGCCCTACTGCTAAAAAGAATAACCGTAAAGTAATATAGTGAAATACAATTCTCATATGTGCAAGAGAGATGACATATGAGATTTTGTGTTATATGTATGGCAGATTGGGTCTTTGTTTATTCTTTCATCATTTCTGTCATGTTTTGTGAGGGAGAATGGTGTTGTTCTTTAAATTCTGTAAATAAAGATCCTATAGGATATTCCCATAAATATCCTATGGGATAATCCAGTTTTTTACGAGTAATGTTTAATGTTGTATTTATTGCATAAGTAATACTTTTTGTTCATCTAAAATTGTAATAATAGCCGGCCGGCATTACAAATTTCAACCATGTAGTATTTATTACTTTATTAGATAATAAATATTAACTAAATCTACTTTTGTAGTGACGACGCTTTTAACAGTTTTAACATCAAAACACTATCTACATGTAAACAGCAGGTAAGTTTTTTTTGCATGTAATTAAAAATTTTACATTGTACTAAGCCTGCTTTTCTTTTAAATATTTATGTACCTGTTGTATTGCTGTAATAAAACTGATAAATAAAATAAGCATACTTAGTCATCATGATTGTGTAAACGATATTATAGCTAAATGTATTAGACTTACAACTTATAAATGGATCAAATAAAAAAAAGGCATTAGACAATTCAGTAGGTAGTGGACATGCAAAAAAAATAAAAATTTAAAGCCAATTAAAGTCTACTTATCTTACACCAACTAATTACATTTTTCTGTTTTTTTTTCGTTTATTTCATGCATTTCGTGCATTTTCTAAATGCACTCATTTAGAACTTCGACTTTTTAGTACATGATGAACCAAAGAAGACAGTGACGAATACCAAATTTTTGAGCCGAGGGAGAATTTTATTTTTGTGTTACATTTATTAACACAATTATTATTTATTATCAGAATATTTAGTTATGTTGATAGATTTTTATTTTTTGTTTATTGTTATTGTTTTTTTTTCATTTCATTTGCCTATGTTTGGCATAAGTTTGAGAATGTTATGTTATATATAATTTTTATTTCTTGGCAATACCAAGAGTTTGATGATTTTGTTTTAGAATAATTTTTCATTTTAGTTGTTTATACCTGGTATTACGTAATTTGCAGAACTTGTTTTTAAATCAGGATAATACTTGCAATTTATGTCTTTTACATAATTTTTTATTGTGAAATAGTTCATCATTTATATTTAGTTTCCGTTAAAGTTTTATGCATTACGTGTTACCACAAGTATAACGCCAAATTTTTCCACCTCGCGGTATCACCATCTTGACTCTAAAACCCTAAATTTTAGGTGGATGAGGTGGCTTGCGTGTTCCAATGATCCTACGAGCTAAGCCAGCGGTAGCATGCAATGCTACTGGTAGGGTCACCCATGCTGAACAGGTCAAAGGGAAGGAACCTGACTAAGAGTGATACAAAGTGCTTTATACTATAACATCTAATGGTATTGTTATGTAAATAATGTTCTATTGTTATATCTTGTTAATAAATTTTCCTTCTAAATTTTTTGTTTCTTTCTAATAGTGAAAATATAATTTTATAACTGAAAACATCAAATATCAGAGATAAAATTATTAATTTTACCCTTTAAACCTTGAATGCTATGTGAAATTAAGGAAAGGGTTCCTCCCTAATTTAAGGGAGGATGCTTTTCTTAATTTTACAAAGTATCAGTTTTAAAAGTAAAAATATAAAGAAGTAAGTATTTTTTTAAAAAGCCCGCTGTGCCATATAGAACTGTCAATGTGTTGCCATCAATTAAGCAGTAGGTAGCGCTTCTAATCCTATATGTTTTGTGGTTTCGGGGCCCCGCTCAAAAATTCTAAATTTTGAAAACACGAAGGTGAAGCGTTTAAATGAGTTTAAAATAAGAGTACAGATGAGTAATATTGTATGTATTATTAAAGGTTTTCAATAGAAATATAACTATGCATGGACGAATACGATATTTTGGTCTCTTGTAAATAATTACTTCACTTTACATATAAGCCGAAAACTTTCTAATGCAGCAAATAACCTGTAAAGTTTAATACTTTATAAGTGATAAACAATTGATAAAAAAGTGGCGATTCTTTGACCAATATTTCAATTTTTGTTTATTTTAGACTGGTTCATATACTTTAATTGTTATTCTGCTTGTCACATTGAAAATTAGATTTACATATAAGGGGTCAAAAAGTATAAAATACTGTATAATTTTATTCAAATTAAATTAAAGAAATGTAAATTAAAATTAAATAAAAATAAATTTATTTTAATAACATAAAATAATTGTATAATAAAAGTATAATATTATTGTAATAGTTGTTTTATTTAGTGGCCAGCCGCATCAAGGAAATCAAGTTAATGAAGTAATTTTTAAGGCTATAAATAATATAACTGAGTTTTTTTCCAACGTAGCCTGCAGATATATTACAGTGTAATAGTATCTTCCCGATGATAATGTATATTTTCCTGTGATTGTTTAGCACTTGGACATACACAACATAAACTTGGCATTTTGCCGGCGAGTATGGTATTTTTCAAGATATGGTACTGACGGGTGGGAAACGTCTTTAGTCAATTACCAATCATAGAGCGTTAGAGAGAGAAAAATATGTCGCCCAGGTCTTCCCTTTCTTTTTTACTGGAGTTTGGATGCGCAGTCGTCAATCGCCAGTCCATTCCTAATGTCGATGTATCGATTATTTCATATCAATGTTTCGACCCGGATTTATTTCATCGCTCCTTTCCCAGCGACAAAGTTCAACTTGTTGGAAAAGTTGCTTTTCCAACTTTTTCGCTGCGATTCTTAAAATGGCGAAAAATTCAAAATCGTACGCGTGACCTCCTTTGTCGCTGAAAACGAGCGACTAGCAACTGCATGAGGCCGTACCTTAATTCTTAACGACAAACACTCTGTTTTATTGTGCAAAGTTGAAATGAAAATAATAAGATTATTAAAAACAAATAGGTACCTATACTTACTGTTGATTTGAAAGTATCTAGGCCTCAAAAGGGATGCTTTTGTCATTAGGTATTGAGTAATAAAGACTAATGTGAATGCTTTAAACTTATATTGAATAAATTTAACAATAATCTGAAGAATAGCAAACAATATTGAATATTAACTGAAGTAAACTTAGTAAACGTCGGTTTAAAGGCAAAATACATATATACTTACAAAATCTCACTTTTTTATGAATCACTTCAAGCGAAACTTCTTTCTCTCTAAATATTACTTTTTGAATCGATATATCCGCCGCGGAGGTGTTCTGAACGTAGTCCCACAATCTAGCTTGCGATTGGTTCCCCCCACCTCTCACATTTGGTTCGCCTTTATTTAAGAGAGAAGTTCACATGTCAATCTTACTTGATTCTGTTACATGCGTAATACCATGTCTAGTGCTACGTTTTACAAATACAAGTTTTACACTTATTTTTTCTTTTCACCAATCAATACAAGTGTTTTTTTTTAATTGCATCGTGATTAGTTACAACTATATTGTGCTCGCCCAACATGTGCGTCTTGGAAATCTACTCTCCTATTAGCCGTGTAGGAACAAAACTTGCACGAAAACTCAAAAGGTCTACCAAGGTGAACACGCGAGTGACTGGACAAGTAATCCTTCCGCTTCGTCTTATAAGGACAGAGTTTGCATTGATAAGTTGTATTCCCATGAATCAACATGTGTCTAGCCAAAAGTCTCTTCCGCTGCGTCTTGTAAGGGCACTGGTCGCATTGGTAAGTCGTTACCTCAGAAGCAGTTTGGTGAATCAGCAAATGCATGGACAAAGATTTCTTCCATTTCGTCTTATAAGGACAAAGGGCGCATTGATAAGTCGTTATCTCGGACGCTTCCTGGTGAATCCGGACATGCGTGGACAAATATCCCTTCCATTTCGTCTTAAAAGAACAAAGGTCGCATTGATAAGTCGTTACCTCGGACACTTCGTGGTGAATCCGGACATGCGGGGACAAATTTCGCTTCCATTTCGTTTTATAAGGGCAAAGGTCGCATTGATAAGTCAGTTACCTCGGACGCTTCCTGGTGAATCCGGACATGCGTGGACAAATATCTCTTCCATTTCGTCTTAAAAGGACAAAGGTCGCATTGGTAAGTCAGCGCGGAAATAACCTTGTGATCCACGTGTTTGGTCAAATCCTCTTTTAATTTGGCCTCATACGAACAAAATTTGCAAAAATAAGTGATTACCTCTACACCTTCAATTAACTCACTGTACATGAGGTACTCCATTTCTGTTACAGAAGCATTCTAGGGAAATAATATGTATATGTTTGCTTTGTAGTATTTTATGTGTATTTTCTTACCTCACAAGGGACACATTCAATAGTCGTCTGGTTTGTTTGATCACAAGAATTATTCACAAAGGGTCTTATTTCAGTATCATCATGGGAAATGTCACTGGAACAAATTGGAGAAATCATGTTATTTTCATTTCTAACAAAAAATATAGGGCGTTACTTAATGCTACGTACTTATTTTAAGATATGATCCCTGAACCAGTTTTAAATAAAAATTATTTTCTTCATTTCTTTTTTTCATATGATTTTATTAGAAACCGGATCGGAAAAAATGCATTGACTGGCTATTTGTTTAAAATCTATTTTCCTACTGAATATGTGGGAGGCACATTTTTATTGCGTTTTATTGTGGCGTGGTTTTTAAAAACAATCAGTATGCAATTGGAGTAAAACTTACCCGTCACATTCATCTTCCTCCTTTTTAACCTCACCCTCAGACTTAATGTCCAAACATTCCTCGAGTTCATGGTACCCCATCACATTAGTTTCTTGATTTTGTGCCGATTTAACATCCTGAGACAAAGAATGAAATCATTCTAATGTTAACTAGGGTATATTTTGATGAGGTATTTATAACACACTTAAAACAGAAGAACTGCAATCCTCGGTACAGAAATAAAGTTACACTTTTCCACTTAACATCGAAACACTTTTCTGTACCCTAAGTGCATTTCGTTAATCAAGTTGGCATCATCAGGCGATGATTAAAACTGTTCATTCTATCAACTAAACAATCTACAGGTTGCCATAAGTTTTAATATAACTAATCAATAATTTAGGTCACATTCGCATCATTAATAACTGAAATAACTCTCAGGATACTTCACTTCCTGTCAGAAGCATTCTGAGGAAATAATATACATGCATTTGTTTTGTAAAACGATCCTTTTTACAATATGTAAAAGGATGTTTTATATGTAATACTATATGTAAACCATATTTTGTTACCTGATAAAGGTCACTTTCAATGATCCTAAGGTTTGTCTCACGATCACAAGATTTCTCCACAAAATGTTTTAATTCAATCTCATCAGAAGGCATCATACTGAAATAAATTTTATTCTGACTTGATTTTGTGCGGATTTATCATCCTATGAAAAATAAGGGAATCATTAAACCACAAAACATCTAAATAGAAGAAGGGCAATCTCCATAGATAAGGAGGGAAACACGCATGGGGCCACCATATGTACCGGTGGCCCGTTTTTCGTAATGCGCATGCGCGACGCTAAATCGAAATGCATAGCCGTGCATTGGCATCGCCAACCACAAATCACATATAAATAGATAGCTATCTTCAATACAAACAACTTCATATAAATAACTAGCGTCACGAGTGGTTGTTTTCAGAACTACATGTCATTAGCGGGAAATTTAACTGCCCCGTATTCGAATATTCCTAAATAATTTTCACTTTTGTTTGCAATTTTGTACATAATGATAAATTACAATATATTTTTGTAAAAAATAATTCTATGCATAAGACATATTATAGTGCATCGTATACACAATATTCACATTATAATAATTATAATTGTAATTTATACATTATACAATATATAAAAGACTTATATCAACAGAACTAAAAAGCAATTGATTAAAATAATGTATTTCTAAATAGAGTATAAAAAATATTAAAATACACTGAAACTATTATAATGACCTGCTTGTTAAAGATATTAAATAGTATTTCAAATACAGGAAAACTACTATTGGTATTAGCAATAATTTCCGTTTTGTTAAATAAACTAATATACACTACATGCTAATAAAATTATTGTATATTAAATACTACTTATAATAGGAATAGCAATATTTATTCCAGAAAACATGAAAGGTGTAGAACAAATTAATTAATAGAGCATACAATACAAAACACAATTTTCACAGAGCATATAAATCGTTAATAAAATGAAGATTGATAACACTACAGGGGGCCACCTACGTTTTTTAAAATATGTAACGACTTGCAAATTGGAAGGTCAAATACTTTGACACAAGTGTCAAATAATATTATATTCTGAACAACTGTAATACAAATCTTGGCTTTTGTATTACAGTTGTTCAGAAACATATATCGGAGTTCTGTTTATTCTAGGGTCCAAAAGAATTAAAATAATTTAAAAATACATAGGTTCACTACCATTATCTACACATGGAAACAATAAAATAGCTACTACATATTCTAAATTCATCACTAGTTTTTTATATCTGTCCAATCTATCAAGCGTGCAAGATTGTCAGATTTTAAAAGACATTAACTATAACTATTATATATATTATATTATATATAACTATTAACTATTTTCTTTTCTTAATTTTTGTTTGTTTAAATATTTTTCATGTGCATGTAATTTAAATGGGTCAATATTATTCCTATCGTTTGCTAAATATCTTTTAAATTTACTGTCTTTACCTTTCACTAGGCGATTTATCTGTTTAATATAAAAATAAATTACACATTTAACTAGAGTATTTAAAAAACCGTTTTAATATTTTTATGATCTGAACATATTAATGGATTAAAATTTATTTGATCTGTCAACATATTTTTCAGTTTAGCAGCTTCTTTATCATTAATTTTTTCACAGATTCTTTCAGTGTTGTAAATATATGTTTATTTATTCCTGGTTGCAAAGGCATTGTATTTAATAAATTTGTTAATGTTTGTTGAGAAGGAAGAGCAAATATTTTTGAAAGTAAACGATACCCTTTTCCACTGGATTTCATTAATGTCAGTGCTAATATTTTTTTTCATCCATTGTGAAACGGCGACCTCGAGGGGGTAGCATTTGATTTTTCACCTGACACATAATAAATTTGTAGGTCATATGATTGACCACATTTTTATATTCTTCAATGTTGGAGAACTTGCAAGCTTTTAGCTTCAGCAAGTCGTGCCTGGTAACTTTTAAATTTTTTTGCCGTAACGCTTTGATGCTCCATTGATTAACCATTTGATATATTCTCTTGGCCTTAGGAGTTAGTTGGCTCTGACGACTAACTTGAACAGCTCGTAAAATATATTTTCTACTTCCATATACTGAAATTAAAAATTAACATTTTTTGTTTGCCCCAAAACAATGTGAGGATATTTAGCTAAGACGTGGCACTGACAAAGTGGATTATAAAACAGAAAAAACCCTACGCAACCATAAAATATTGTAAAATATTATTTTGAGGATACGTTTTCTTTACATTTTTTTTTGTTTGACATATGCATTTAGAATACTTGATTCTTAAGCCCAAATTGTTTTTTTTGTTCACTTCTCAACAAGTACAACTTTTTATTCCTTTTTTTTTGTGAAACATTAATAAATCAGTTTTCCATATATGTAACACTAACTTTAAATTATGGAACACACTGTACATTGTAGGCTGAATAACTTACATACATATATAACAATACAAACAAAACAAGTAGAAATATAAGGATTACCTTTTTTACATTTCTTTGGTGAAACCAGAGGTAAAACATGTGGAAGCATTTGATAATTTTTCTTTGTAAATTGTTGCTCACTGGGAGATGACAAAGTTCTTGATGAGGTACCTATAATAGTAATCTTGTTTAAAGATTTTTTCTCAAATTTAATAACAAGTTCAACAATTCTTCCCAAACATATTTCTATTTATATTTAGACAGTTTTACTTCTAAAATTTCATTTTGGTTACCTGCTTCTCCAGTAATATTAAATTTTTGTTTCTTGACTGGCGGTAGAATACATTCTTCAGTATCAATTTGTGTTTGCTGCTGAGCTGTAATCAAGACAGTTTAAATGTATATACATATACATATATTATTTATGTAATTACTAATTACATAAGTACAGACTGTTATATTGAACTAGGTCAAGCACAATTAGTGACTGTGCACAATTTTTTTTATTTACTATGAGCAAACTTTCCAAACCCTAACTATGACATTAAATCAGAAAAATTCATTTTAGTCTTTCGCCTTATAAGGCGACACAACGGTGTCAACTTTTTGCATTTATCAATATTTCAAATAAATATTAGTACTTACTAGCAGGTTTGGTGGGTAAGAATAAAGTCGGTATTGCTCCTATTTCGCCCCTTTTTGTTCCTACAACAACACTGTCTTCCGAAAAGTGTCTATGGCACACCAAAAAGGAGTTGTAAATTTCTCGAGGGGTCAAGTGAGAAAAACGAGGATGATCTACTATCAATACCCAACTATTAAAAGTTTTTTCATCGTTTATGGGAAACCGATGTCTCACGCTTACGATCCTCACAACCGGGTACAGCGCAACGTCTACGTCGTATAACATTATCCATTTTGAACAAAATTATACAACTTACTAAGCAACAAGTCACAAAACACTAATAAGATTATAAGCTGTGTTTGTATCAGCGTATTATACACATCTACAATATGCGCTAAAAAATTCACCGAACATAAAAAACCTGAAGTCTATCTGTTTATAAACTTTGAAAAAGTCTAAATTGTATGTAGGCAATTTTTTTACTTATGCTCCAATATAATTTTGAATTGATAGTTGGCAATCCAACAAACGACACTTTGTATTGTTGGTTGCAGAAACATTTGGTTTAAAACTTATACTAGTGTCATCCAACGGTTGTTTTCAGCAACATTTATACTCTAAGTCTATGTCAGTTATATTTTATCTATGTGTGTTTTGTGTCGCCAACTTCATTTTACAATTCAATTTTTCATACAGCAAACTCGTTGTTGCTGCATAAAAAATTGATTTGTAACCATACCCCACTTTGTGATTTTATCATTCAAGGTGGAATAAATAAAAACAATTTGCTTGAAATTATTTATTTCTACAATTATAAACATTTAAAACAATACATTATCAAAACATATCGACATAGTAAACAAAAATTATTTGAAAACAAAAAAAGTCAAAGGAGATTAAAATAAGAAAATTTCACATCGAGATTAGGTTGTATTTAACTTGGACATACCTGCTGGACATCGTGAACATACTTCCTACTGATGAAGTAGAACGCTTGTTGTTGCATGGCTCTATACAGTGAAGAACGCTCTAAAAACACATAATATTTCATTACCATTTTAAAGTTCAAACGCTGAGAAACTTCTATTTTTTTAAAATGTACACAAGCTCATTTACAAGACTATTTCATATTAACAGTAAACTAGAAAGAACTTTGCTAAACCTAACAATTAATTAAATTACACGTATCTTTTTATTCTTTTCATGCACATCTTATTATGTTCTTGTAATACTAATCATTTACATATAAGTTAGATAAGTAATTTAGCACAGTATTTACTTACCAATAAGTAGAATAATTTATATTATATCTTTAAATGCCAAACATAAAAGAAATAATAGTTTTATCACGAAATAATGCACAAAACAATTTGATGCGAATCAAAATTTTCCATTTAGGGACGCTTCCTCACAAATTACAGAAAATGAACCCCTCTTAATTCACCAAATCCGTGCATCATCACCTCGCTTAAGTAGCGAAATTTATTCTCGCTTAAGTCGCGATCATAACGTCAACTTTTTCGTGTTTTAGTTGCAAAAAAGAAATATTTAGAGATATACCACAGCACTTGTTATAACGAAAAGTGAGCCAACTGAACAAAAAAATAAACGTAAGTATACCCAGTCGTGCGTGACAAAGTTCAATTTTCCACTTGAATGAATATTTTAAAGGTTAAATATTTTTAAAAGACACCTAACCTATTTTAAATGTTAGGTGTCCATATTTAATGTATTACACAATTATTTTTTTTCAATAAAAATCGTATTCATGCGAGAATCCAATTTCCAAAGGTAGTTCTCAAACTTTTACATGCGGCGACTTAACCGGGACGGTTTCGCGACATAATAGGGGGAAACGTGGTGAAATAAGAGAGGATGTGAATTAAGCGAAGGTGAATTAAGAGGGGTTCGAGTGTATGTAGTAGATGTACATACTAGGGCTAGAACCAAATGGTACATGCCAGGGTCGAACTTGAGCATGCATGATGCAGTGAATAAATAGTGACTTACTAAGTAATATTGTTTTCTCTTACTTTTCCCGCATCTGTTGTCACACTCTTACACCTCGTCGTCCTCATATAGGAATTCACTTCTTGGGATTCCATTTCTTTTATTTTCTCGGTGTTTTAGCGACTTTACGTGCTTTTCACATTGTCCTTTTCTGTAAACATGTAAGTAACACTTGCATATTTCACAGTATACAGTGGTAGCTTTAACACTTCAAATCTGGAAAACCCCGCACAATTTTTTTTAATTGATATGCAAATGGGGCTGGCGTTTTAACCATCGTTATAATATCAATTATGTAAGTATAACAATCAGTAATGCACAATTACAGGCGCGCGACCCTTCAAAGGACTAAATAAATACGGAACCTGTTTCGCGTCGCAGTCGTCCCGGCCCCCGCCCCGCTGGCCGAGACACGACCACCTGGAATACGGGATACCGATACGCGGCCGCTTGGAAGACGGTCGGTATCCGAGACTTTTTGTTCTAGCCCTAATACATACACATCTACATATGAATAATAATAAAAAAAAAAACATTACCGGTACAATTATATTATTAACATATATCCAGAACAATGCTTCCTATTTATATTTAACACAGTAATCTCTTATTTACAGTTATTACTATACAGTTATTTAGGTTAGTTTTAATTTGCTGAACCTCTTCATCGCCAGACAATTTGATTTTCCTTAATTTCGGCAAAAAAAATTCTGTCTTGAAAATAATTAGATTGAAAAAAAAAAAAAAACACTTTTTGCCGACATGAATGAAAAATAAATTGTGTAAAAAATCTTGCACAGGTTCACCTAACTAAACGCACAATAAAAAAAATCTTGTTGAGATTTTGCTTACTTTTGGAGAAATCCTGAAAAGGGCGAAACAGATTTTCAGACAAGCAGAAATTATACGATAAATTTGGAAGAAATCGTTACCCATTTGATGCCGACTTTATGTGTCACTGCGTATAAATATTACACATATATATTAATCATATTGGTATATTTAAAAAAAATAATATCCTTGCTTTGGTTTCATAATTCCCCGTCTTTATTTTGAAAATACCACATTATCCAAGCCAAAAAACTTGCATCGAAATAAAAGTTCAAACTATAACATAATAGATAACTGGCTCATTCAACATCGCGGAAAATCCAACAGAGACTATCCAACAAATGCTTCGTGCTTTATTTATTCTAAATTAAATTTATACAATACAGTAAATGGCATATTATAAAACATCTATGAGAGTATACGTTAAAAAACTAAAAATAAATGTCTTACGTGTAAAATAAAATAGTATATAAAATTGTACATCGAAGCCCCGTCATTTCCTCGGGAGGGGCGCCACCGTCAGCCTCCTGATCAGTGGCCCGTGCAGTTTCGAATTCAGGCTGATCTTCGCGTAGGCGTGCGACGCGTACTTTTTCCGGATCGTCTGGAACTTGGATGTCTCGCTCTTCACGATCAGGTGCGCCATGTCGACGATGACGCGCCTGAAGTCCGTGTACTCGTAGGTCGAGTAGCGCGCCAACGTGGGGGTCCAGATTTTTGATAATTCCATGACCTCGTCCAGGACGCCGATGGACAAGCAGCAGGCGGCCGCCGCCTGTATTGAGGGCTTCACGTGGCTCATGTCGTGCTCCAGCAGGCACAGCTCCAACACGTACTTGCCGAGAGTGTGGTGGTCACTCCGGACTTGTGCCAGTTTGTTGTAGCGCCGCAGGAAGTGCAGCGACAGCGGCCGTCCCAGGTTGAAGTCGAGTCGTTTTAGGATCTCCCGTTCCATCTTGAGGATCTGCTCGATGGAGAACGTGGTCGTCACAGATGTACACGAAGTCCCTCAGTTCGGGCAGGTACATCTCCTCGTATTTGCCCGCGATGACCATGGCGGACGTGCCCACCAGCTGGAGGGTGCTCCGACCCACGTTCCTATTCTCCTGCAGGTACCTGTCGATGATGGCCACGCACAGGTGCAGCGTCTCGAGGTAGAACTTGAAGTTCGTATGGACGTCGACGAGCCAGTTGACAAGGACCGCCCGCATTCTGGGCGTCGACTGGTGGCCATCCAGGAAGTGTTGATGGATTGGGTACTTATCCTCCAGTTCGCGTAGGTGATTGAATATATCGGGCAGATATTCGGTGACCATCTGCGGGTCGCCTCTCGACTTCTCATCGGGGTCGACGACGCACAGTTGCTTTGAGGAGTACGACTTCACATCTTTAGTTTTTTCGCCCTCGACGTGTTTGGCCTTTTGCAAAGTTTCATCCTTTCTCGGGGGTTTCTTCGAGTCGACAGCCTTGGGGATCTTCGCGGTATCCGCTTTTGCCGCGACAAGGGTAATAGGTTTCTTTATGATTGCCTGGGTCGCAGCGGTTTTATTGTTGTCGACATTGTCTATGGTCGTAAGTTTATTCCCTAATTCTCCCAACGCACCTCGTTTTTCTGGGAGGACTTTTGCTGATTTTAACGTCGCTGCCTTGCCGGCTAGTCTCGAAATGATATTTTCCTTGTTTAAAAGGTTGTCAGCACTAGCAGCAGGTTTATGGGCCATCTGTATAGAAAACAATATATTACAAATCACAATTTGGTCGAAATAAAGACGTTCAATTTAGAGATACGCACCCTTAAATATTTTAATATCAATTTAATAACATAAACAAATAGTGAATTATACTTATATATGAATTATACTATTATAATATAATTATAAAATAGTGAATTATACTATTTCTTTGATGTTAAATACACTGGAATGGCTATCAGTTCGTGATCGATTTTTCTATATATCTATGACTATAATTTTTAAGGTAGTAAACAACCTATGCCCTGATTATTTGCATGAATTTATTGTTTACAATTTTCAGAGGCATAACTACCCTACTAGAATAAATAATGATATATATGTGGATAGGTACAAACTGGCTAATACTATAAATTCACTTTTTTTACAAAGGAATAAATGAATATAACAAACTTCCCATCTAGGTATATAAAAAATTCCCAAACACTAATAAAATTTAAACACAAGATTATTGAAACAAATATTATTAGATTTAGATAAATAATAATTACATTATGATCTTGTATGTGTAATATTTATGTATATGTAATACATATACATAAATATTACACATATAAGATCATAATTTAATTATTATAATACATATTATGTATATATCCAAAAAAAATATGTACTGAATGTATATTAGGATTACCTATTCGATATTCAATAAATTCATTCATTCATTCATTCATTCATTTATATTTTTAACACACTCTTTTTATATCCATTAATAATCGAGACCTACCCCTTGTTTTTAATCACGTTTCATGCAATAAATTCAAAATCTGCCGGAAAACGAACTCAAATAAAAATGGACTAGATAGAACTTTGGTATTTAGGTGACACGCTTTATTTACATTTAAAAAAATTTATATTAATTATTATTAAAATTTATATTTAATAATAAACGTATAAATAATATTAAATATTATTTATACGTATACCTAATTAACCATATCATTATATTAAAGTCCGTGTCGTACTGATGTTTTTACACTACCCACAAAAAGGGAATGAAAAATAGTAACAAAAAAACATTGCTTACAGGAACATTTAAAAATGACCGTTACACACGATTTCTGTTTGGAGAGGGTAAATTGTATTGCTCGTAGAACGAATACGACTGAATTTAAATAAAATATCGACGTAACAAAATAAAATAAACATACTTACCGTGTAGGTTTTAAATTTTCGTCGATAAAATTATCGTAAAATATAAAAATCTTGACACAAATATCACATACAAATTCATAACAGTTTCAGTTTCAACACAGAACACAGAATGTCTATCTCGTAGAAAATAGAAGCTGTATAATGACAGAAATCGTGATAGAAACGAGAGATCACTATGTCTTGATACTATAGATGCAGTTCAGTTGTTTGAGACTCCAAAACGAAAGCAGCTATTATTCTTCTGTAATCTAAGCCTCTGTGATTATAACCTGTATGTTTTATGAAGTTATAACCTATAAATAGTCGAAAAGTAGTAAAATTTTATTAGAATCCTTGGTACAATATGCTTGGTGTTATATGAAACACGTAAAAATTATCAAATGGGGATCAGTAATGAAGCTCTCGTTAAAATCGGCGCTTTAGGAGGCATTGCCACTGTTACGATGGGCCTCTTATTTAAAGCCAAAATACAAGCAAACGTTAAAGCAACAGTATATTACAAAGAGGCCATCGAAAGTTTGAGAAAGCACCAAGAGGCAGTACGTTTATTGGGGCAACCCATTAAAGAAGGCTCCATCGACATAGGAAACGAAAATAGAAACTACACCAAAGAAAACGTTGCCCGATATGAAGTACCGGTTAGAGGTCCTAAGCAAAAAGGGATTGTATACTTCTTAGCCGAACGTAAAGGCTTTGAAGACAACTGGATCGTGACGCGAATAGAATTGGAACTGGAGAATAGTAAAAAGAGGGTAACGATTAAATAACCTTTTTAAAAATAAATATTATTTCTTGAGGTAGAATAGAGAATGAAGAAATGACCTTTAGGGCTTTAAATTTTGGTACAGTGTTGTATTGACACAATGAATTAGTAATTTTTTAGATTTTATATTTGCGTTCAGAGGTACTTGTAAAATATAATGCTGCTCATATTCAAATGCTATCGATAGTTATATTATAGCTATATGATATAAAATATCGGCTATGTGAAATAAAAAGGAGGTCATTTCTATTAACATCAGCCTCTTTGTCATAACATTATATGATTCATTTGAATACCATAGATCTTAACGTCGTATGTCATTAACCAAGTTTTACTACTTCAATATTATACATTGTAAGATTTTTAATTGCTGTGATAATGCATAATAAAAATTGCAAAACATTTAAATGTACATACGAATAGTGGAACACTGTTTACTTACCTCTCTTCTCTAGGTCCAAAATTTAAGCATGACAGATTTTTAAAAAATGACTGTTTTGGAAAACGAAAGGCACAGGAATTTCGAGCTCTTCAATGCGATTTTCGAGCTGTCTGTAGCATGCACCGTTTTTCAGAAAATTGGAAAATTACTTTTTTGTCATGCTAACATTACATTTGACATTGTGGAATAGATTCTCTAGAAAAAAATGGAAGGCACAGGAATTTCGAGCTATTTTCGAGCTCTTGAATGCGATTTTCGAGCTTTCTCTAGCTCTTACCATTTTCCAGAAAATGCAGGAAAACTGATTTTTCGTGCGAGAATTACACCTCATTTTGAAAACGATGCCCTGTAGAAGAAAATAAAAGGTACACGAATTTCGAGCTATTTTCGATCTCTCTCTAGCTCTTATCATTTCTCGGAAAATTCGGAAAAACTGATTTTTTGTATAATGATGTGTTTGCATGTTTGAAACTATGACCTCAAGAAGAAAACAAATATTACAGGAATTTAGAGCTATTTTAGAGCTGTGCAATGCGATTCTCAGACCCCCCTCTAGCTCACGCCGTTTCCCGGAAAGTCAGGGAAAACTGATTTTTCTTGCTAGGATTACACCTCAATTTGAAACCATGACCTCCAGAAGAAAACAAAAATTACAGGAATTTCGAGCTATTTTCGAGGTCTTCAATGCGATTTTCAGACCCCTCCCTCTAGCTCACGCAATTTCCAGGAAAATCAGGGAAAGCTGATTTGTTGTGTGAGGGTCACAACTACATTTTGAAAAACTGCGGACTTTTGAGATAAACAAACGGAACAGGATTATCGCGCTGTTTATTGCAGCTTTCAAACTCTGTCTAGTTCCTACCATTTTCCGGAAAATACGGGAAAACTTGATTTTTCGTATAATGATGCGTTTGCATTTTTGAAACTATGACCTCAAGAAGAAAACAATTTTGTCATTATACAAAAAATTGTATCATTACACAAAATTGTATCATTATACAAAAAATCAGTTTTTCCGAATTTTCCGGGAAATGTTAAGAGCTAGAGAGAGATTGAAAATTGCATTAAAGAGCTCGAAAATAGTTCGAAATTCGTGTACCTTTTATTTTCTTCTGCAGGGCATAGTTTTCAAAATGAGGTGTAATTCTAGCACGAAAAAATCAGTTTTCCCTGGATGTTCTAGAAAATGGTAAGAGCTACAGAAAGCTCGAAAATCGCATTCAAGAGCTCGAAATTCCTGTGCCTTCCGTTTTTTCTAGAGAATCAATTTCACAACGTCAGATGTAATGTTAGCATGACAATAAATCATTTTCCAATTTTCTGAAAAACGGTGCATGCTACAGACAGCTCGAAAATCGTATTGAACAGCTCGAAAATAGCTCGAAATTACTGTTCGTTTTCCAAAACAGTCATTTTTAAAAATCTGTCATGCTTAAATTTTGGACCTCTTCTCTTTCCTATCTGAATTTGCTCTTTGTAAATACTCCTTTATACATATACATTATGTCAGCACACAATGCGTTTCAGTATAGTAATACTGTTTGTTTAGGAGTGATGGTAACAGCAAAAATGATATCCATTCAGTATTGCCTGGAGTAATAATTTTTTGTCTACAATTCATACATCTAAGGATAAAGGATACCGTCTAAGCAACATTTCCTTTATTTTGAACTTATCAAAAGACAAAAATAACTAAACACTTTAATTTTCGTTATCGTAAAATATATAGTAGCATCTCTTCGAGTTCGTTACAATTTAGTGTCACTGAAGATCTGTCTCCGTCACTTGATACGAACGCTCAATTTTTCGTAGGACACTCTCTAAATTCTGTAAAAAATGCACTTGTTTTAAAATGCATACTTTTTCCACTACAAGAGCTTCTGAAAATGAATTTACCTCAACCAAATCCTCGAACGAGTTTTGGTTGATGTTTATACACGCCGATATAACGTCGTAGAGCAGTTCTAGCTGTGCCACGGCCATATCCTTCGAGGTGGTCAACGAAGCGTGTTTCCACAATTTGTAGATCTTCTTCATGTGCCAGTCTGAAGGGAAAATTCGTCACATAAGAAATAGACAATTTGCCTCTTAGATTGTCCCTTGAAATTTCTTACCGGTAACATTTTTTCGACCCGAAGACGTACCAGGAGCTGTGGACGGTTCAGTGCCGCATTCCATTTTGATCACCCTGCCGTATATTGTCGACGCCGTCGGTCTGGAGGCGCGCCTCTCCCGAGATATGGCGTGTCGTTGATTCAAAAGGTCCGACAGAACCCTTGTGATGTATTGCTTGTTTTTTAGCGACTGGAACGACGTTAGACTGGAGCATTGCCGGGCAGCGTTTCCGTCACCGTGCTTGTGAGCTACAACGCATACGGGGTGTCCCGAAAAGCAATGTTAAGCCGAAAGGGGCTTACAGCCAAGTCATGTGAATATAAAATATAGATGAGGGGTCTTGGTTTTCAAGATATACACTCGAACCCCTCTTAATTCGCCTTCGCTTAGTTCACATCCTCTCTTATTTCACCACGTTTCCCCCTATTATGTCGCGAAACCGTCCCGGTTAAGTCGCCGCCTGTAAAAGTTTTAGAACTACGTTTGGAAATTGGATTCTCGCATGAATACAATTTTTATTGAAAAAAATTATTGTGTAATACATTAAATATGGACACTTAACTTTTAAAATAGGTTAGGTGTCTTTTAAAAATATTTAACCTTTAAAATATTCATTCAAGTGGAAAATTGAACTTTGTCACGCACGACTGGGTATACTTGCGTTTATTTTTTTGTTCAGTTGGCTCATTTTTCGTTATAACAAGTGCTGTGGTATATCTCTAAATATTTCTTTTTGCAGCTAAAACACGAAAAAGTTGACGTTATGATCGCGACTTAAGCGAGACTAAATTTCGCTACTTAAGCGAGGTGATGATGCACGGATTTGGTGAATTAAGAGGGGTTCGAGTGTAGTCACTTTTGAAGCCTTTAGCCGAAAATATTGACTTTGGGAAGCGATCTTTCACCATTTTACAAAAACGACTTTATATCTTGAGAACCAAGACACTTTCATTATTTCTTTTTGTCAAATATCCAATCAGGACCTGTAACCTCCTTTAGGCTTGACGAGGCTCTTTGGGACACCCTGTAAGGTGTCCTAAAGAACATTGTCAAAGACCCCGTACAAACCTTATGGGATTTGGTTCTCGGTTAAATTGATCGTGAATGGTTTTATTTTATAGTTTAAAGGTCACTAAGAAAAAGTGTCCATGGGCGCATAGCCTAAAAACCAATATATTTTTAGCTACAGATGACTTCTTAACTATTATTAATTAATACTATTAATTATTATTAACTATTTATTAATTAGTATTTAACAACTTATTAATTTATTAACTTATTTACGCGAAAAACAGAGAAAAAACAGTTAAAAACTAGGTTATGTTGGTAGGTATCACCCTGTATAAAAAAACTACTGTCATATTCGGATTCAGTGCACTCGAAAACATACCCCTAAGCCTTAAATGTTTATAGATTAAAGCTAAGAAAATTGTTACGATACTGAAAACTGTTGGATTGTTTCTTTATTTTTCGTCTTGATCACCGAGCTAAAAATCTATTGGTTTTTAGGCTATGCACCCATGGACACTTTTTTTTAGTGACCTTTAAACTATAAAATAAAACCATTTTCCATCAATTTAACCGAGAACCAATTAGGTTTGTGTTGGGTCCTTTATAATATCAATTTGAGATGCTCCAAATTTTCAGATTTTTATATTATTTGGTGCACCTTGCAACATGTTAAGTTTATAAAAATATGATGGTCCAAAATTAAACGCTTCATAAGACTGTTTCACACATACGTACATACCAATTTATTGCACAATAAATTATAGAATGTATTTTTCAATAAATTATAGAATTTATTTTTCAATAAATTCTGGAGTGGGTACCTTCGGCGTAGAAACAAAAAACTGGACGTTTTCCACTAAACACCGAGCTACTACACTTTTCTCGACGCGCGTTTCGCCAACCAAGCATCTTCAGGAGAAGATTAAAACTAAATTCTAGCCTACACACTTGCACTATTTATACCAAATTTGTTGCCACGGTTCACTGAACCGTAACTGTCTTTGTTTATCAGAGCAAACAGTGGACTGGTGGGTATCGGACCATTGTCCTAATTCATACTATTGTTACACTTAATGATTTCTAAACTTTCAAAAGCATCCAACTGTCTACTGTTTGTTACATTTCTAATTAATGGCGGGTTCATGCAGAAATTTTTTAGTAATAAGAATAAGAATAGTAATAAGAATAAAAGTTAAACCTTCGTTTTATAATGATCCAGTTCATGCAGTAAATATAATTTTTAGTAATAATTTTAAAAATAAGGATTTACTGCATGAACTGGGTCATTATAAAACGAAGGTTTAACTTTTATTCTATTCTTATTCTTATTACTAAAAATATCTGCATGAACCCACCTTAATTTTAAATTATTTATGTCTATCCTATGGTTGTTGTCAAAAGCGTGTTGGGCAACACAAGATTTTTCCGTTCTGCCATATTTCAAATGAGCCATGTGTTCTTTAAATCTAGTCAATATAGATCTTTTTGTTTATCCAATATACTTTTGATCACAATCTTTACAACTTATTTCATATATTCCTGACTTCGTTTTTCGTCTGTAGTTTATTTTTAGAATTATAAACCAAATTGACATTAATATTTTTAAAAATTTTATATAGTCCGCAGGTGAATTAGAATTGTACAGGGTTAATTAAGAATATAACTAAGAGTAACGGTTATTCAGTCCATTTCATAGATAAGTTAATAAGGAAGCATACATTTAAGAGAACCCTGTACAATTCCACGACTTTTCGTAGAGATACTGACAATTCGAAATTTGCTTCGTTACCATATGAACCTAAATTCACCCGCGGACTAGATAAAATTTGGTTTAATTTCATTTGGTAAAATATCAATTTGGTTTATAATTCTAAAAATAAACTACATACGCTTTTGGGTAACCCCAAAGACAAAATAGGATAGACATAAATAATTTAAAATGAATTAGAAATGTAACAAACAGTAGACAGTTGGATGCTTTTGAAAGTTTAGAAATCATTAAGTGTAACAATAGTATGAATTAGGACAATGGTCCGATACCCACCAGTCCACTGTTTGCTCTGATAAACAAAGACAGTTACGGTTCAGTGAACCGTGGCAACAAATTTGGTATAAATAGTGCAAGTGTGTAGGCTAGAATTTAGTTTTAATCTTCTACTGAAGATGCCAACTTGGTTGGCGAAACGCGCGTCGAGAAAAGTGTAGTAGTTCGGTGTTTAGTGGAAAACGTCCAGTTTTTTGTTTCAATAAATTGTCCAATTTTAGGTATTTTCTAAATTGTTTACACTTTGCAATATTTATAATAATTTATTGGCCAATTTCAACGTTGCCAACTCTCAACGACTAAAATGTGAGGGTTATATAGTAAGTTTGGTCCTATGAGAAATTGCTTGTCTCATTTATGTACGTATATCTTGTTTCTGAATCAGTGGGCGCACCAAACTTAAATGTTTATCTTATCTTAAATTGCTCAGGGTATTCGTTAGGGAATTTTTGGTGTACTAGACGCAAATTTCCCATCCAGCTTTTTTTTAAATCCACGGTTGAACCCACTAGATCTTCTAGATTTTTTACCCTTGATTAATCTCAACTGAGGTAATTAACATTAACGAAAATACCACGGCTTTTAACAGGCAAACCTTCTTTTTATTATGGAGAGAACGTCGCGTGTTTATCATTTTAAAAATAACACGAGAATATAAAAGGTTATTGTTATTAATTTAAGCCACTCTTGCGGGCATAAGAACTTTGTGGACAAACATTTTTATCAAGAGCCGAGATGTAACTGGAATTTACGAGGTTGGTTCAATTAAATAAATGTAAAGAGTTACTAAATATCCCTAAGGTTGGCCAAAAAATTAGAGCAAGCTCTAATTCTACAATTTATGGTGGATAGTAAACTGGGCACAATTTCTGTTTTACACGTATTCAAATAAATTGAAGGTCCACTTGTACAATTTATTGTGCATTAAATTGGTGTGTGTAAAACAGTCTATAAAACTTAAGAATCGTCTTCTGAAAAAATCTTGAAAAGTTTCGATACAAGCAGGGAAAAACTCACTTTTCATCTGCTTGTGCATGTTATATAGACTGGTGGTGCTGTTCGATCTGAACGCGCCGAACTTGCTCTCGCAGAACTTAATCTTTTTCAATAGGCCGTGCCTCGAGGTCTCCCTCTTCCTCTTGCCGTAGTTCCCGTTGGGCGCTGACTCCGGCCCGCCCTCCCGCAGGAAGTTGTAGCTCACGTTCTCCTGGAGCCTCCTCTTCTGTCTGCACGAACGCGTGAAGATGTTGCGCGTCTCGTTCTCGCCTGAAACGACGATCGCGGTCGTAATTTAAATTTACGGTGAGGCAAACGGTCTATACCCTTTATGATTTTCGGGGCCGGATTCGGGTGCGGACCGTCGTTCGTTCCCCTGCCCGTCAGCAGCCCGTACAGGCTGAGGGAGGCGTCGTCGAAGAACAGCGGGGCCAGGAACGTCTCCCTCTCGCGCTCGTTGGGGTCTTCTATCCGTACCAGGATCGTGCTGTTGTTGTAGAAAAAGTTGTGCAACTGAAACGTATAAATATATATATATATCATTAGCCTTACGAAGTGGGGATTAAGGGAGGAGTGAAGAGTTGGAAGGGAGGAGTTGATTATTTTCTCAGTTTTTAAAAATACTGACAAAACCGTTCATTGAAAACGTCGATAAACATTTGTCTTTGGAAACCTTTGACCAGTGGCGGCTGGTGATAAAGGGCACAGGCGCACGTGCCCTGCCCAAATTTCAATAGAAAATATTTCTTTTGTATTTACTAGAAATGACTGGTTACAATAATATCAATTAATTGTATACGACAAACTATTCATATTTTAATTATCATTCCTTTTATACCACAAATAATGATTTTTGTCACATAAGTATATATGACAGACTATCGATCGAGCACCGAGCCACCGTAGTCTGAATTCGCATCGAGCCACCGTAGCCGCATATCGCGCGCGTGGCCGTGGGCACACAGTATCCCAGCCCTCGTTTTTAATCGGGCTTTTTCGGTGACTGGTAAATATTTGGAGACAATTGCAGCAGACAGACGTCGTTAAATCGTTCGAAAATCAGCAGAACAGGTCACACTTGTTGAGTGGTGACCTTTTTTAGTGATTGTTTATTTTCTTCGCTGAGAAGTGTGTTTTTACTGTTTTTGATTGTGAAACGTTTCAAAATGAATTCGGTGGACTTTTTATTGACTAATAAAGATATTACATACGAGATCCGAACGGAAATTAAACGGTTAGGAAGGCCGATACCCGATTTGATTATTTCCAAAACAGACGTAGGAAAATCGCGAAATTATTCACGAAATTTTAATAGTAGTGTCTACGACAGATTTAAGTGGTTATGTGTCCTAAAAGAAGTTTTGTTTTATTTGTTTAGTGATGGGTGGCAACCAAAGTGCATGCTCAAGAAGGGGTGAGTGATTTAAAACATTTAAATGAACGAGCTAAGAAACATGCTAGCTACAATGAAAAACATTTACATAACATCTTAGATTTTAGTGTTTTGGGAAAGGTAGACATAAGGCAACAGCTTGATAGTGCTTATCGTGAAAATATAAGACGTCACAATGAAAATGTGGATAAAAACAGACATATTTTAAACCAAATAATTAATTGTATTAAATTTTGTGAAACAAATCCGGGACTTTAACGAAAAGGCGATTAACAGTTTTGTGAACAATAAGGACAGGCGAGCTGTCAGCTTCTGTCAGCTATTTCCTCTACAAATAACGGTAAGATACCTATATCAAATTTTTTTCACATGTTGCCACCCATTATTTTAATATACATATTTAAGCCCTCGGTATTCGTGACTAAATATTATTTCAAAAAGCTACCAAATCCCAAAAATTATTCTTGTGAAAGTATATTTTTTGTATAAAAGAATTTTTCAATGAAATTCTGAAGTGTCAGTAAAACGCATGACCTCGAAAATTTTAAAAAAAATTTCATAACCTGAGAATAGCAAATTAGAATGGGAAAATAGATTCTCGTAACGTTAATTCATACGAGCTGAAACATGTGCAAAATATAGTGGCATCAAGTGTCCCAAACTTGACCAAAAATTGACTTAATTTCTCAGCCAGAAGTAACTGATTACGTTTATTTTATTGAGTCCTTTTTGCTGCTGTAAAACGTTTCTTGTCTTTTTTTTGCGCCCGGTATGTCTTGTCAAAATCTAGTGGTGGAAAGTAGGAAGTCGCATTTAATTACGTGTTTTTGTAAATATCGGAGAAGATAAAATGTGACGGTCTAATTTTATGGGTGTGGTAAATTTAATTGCATAAGTCAACACACCAATTAAATTTGATGTCTGAGTTAACTTTTACTATCTCCATAATTTCTGATTTATGGGTTTTTTGAGCGTTGCGGTAAGAGCCTTGGTTAAAGACCGATCGATTTTTACTCGTTGCATACGAATGGCACTGCACATAACACTGACCATACCAACAGACTGATGCGAAAATTCACGTTTTTTTTTCCTCTAGATCACGAGTGCCTTGCAAATGAATCAGTTTGAGTTAATTAAGTTTTCATAACCTTTGACTCTTTAAACCTTTAAACCGAGTACTAAAAAAAGCAGAAGCCATTGGAACTGGAAGAAACTGGCCACTACAGTATCAATGATTCTCCACCTCAACTTTGATAGACACAACAGTTCATTTGATTTGAGATAAAAACAATTTAAATGCCAAAACAAATGAAGCAGCAAGAAGAGCTACATTTGATTTGTTGCCAAGTCCAAGAAACACTACGATGTGAAGTAAAGGGAGTTTCTGGAAAATACAGTTTCATCTCTTTGGTCTCATCGCCCAAAGAAAAAATGCATTTTTTAATAACGTTTGTAGAAAATGGAATATAAAAAATATTACAGTTTTTTGCGCACTCAGCACGTCTGATCCAATATAACACATAATTGATTAATTTTCAATGAAAAGAATTTTTCATTGAAATTTTGAAGTGTCAGTAAAACGCATGACCTTGAAAATTTTAAAAAAATTCGCCTGCGGCGCCATTGATAACTAATAAGTAATCCTACTGACACACCCTGTGCCCACCCATGTAACACACCCACGAGCCGCCACTGCCTTTGACACCTTGTAATCTCGACAGTTACCTTCACTCCTCACATACTCACCCTTGTGGGAATTTCGGCTCTACAAGAGGCCATAGTTAGGATCGGAAGGCCAGCGTGAATCTCCTCCAGAGTGGAAACGATTCCGAGCTGATCGCAGTCATCTATATAGTTCCACCATTCGTCGATTCTCGAGAGCCAGATGACGGCCGGGAAATTTAGCTGCACATTTATGCGGTTCGTGACTTTCGGTCTCTGTAAATGAGTTTGTTGTAGAAAACAGAACGGGTTACAAAATATCGGTACAGTTGAACTAGTTGTATTTTTATAAATTAAATAAACGCCTTAATATTCAACTTTTCGCTCGTAGAATAATCGCTATTGTTGATAAGCTGTCGTTGCTTACGTCGAACAGTCGCGAGTCGTAAATGAACGAGGGTAAGTGCTCCAAATGTTTCAGTATAGACGGCACTAAATGGGTATTTAATCCTTGCATGTTGGAGCCTATCAATAGTATTCGGCCTGCGTATCGCCTTTCGCCAACGGTGTATCTGAAAGTGTTTTTTTAAGATGCGGTTAAAATTTTTGAGGTAGACAAAGTGTCCCGTAAAGCTTTTAAAGGGTGTATTCTTCAGGCGATTGCCATGTATCAATTGGATAATATTACGTATTATTCGGTAACGCATACTTACTTGTATCCTTCTTGAAGAAAGTGCGGCCAAAGCTGCTGAATATACCTTAGAATTCTATTTTGCTGTCTCGCCAAAAGCGGCTTGACTATATGACTCAGATTTCTCATTTTCTGGCCTTGCTTAAACGAGGACGGGATCAAATTCAATTTGGCGTCTAAAAAATCACATTCTTCAATCTAAAAAATTTCATATCGTTTAAGGTCTTTTTTTTTGTATGGCAATGTTGTATCCGACTATCGGTCACCTACAGTTGTGTCGGTATGAAAGTATACTACATGTTTTAATGAGACACCGTAGACGACCGACTACAAAATTGAAACCTCTTCCATCTTTGCAACCGACTCGATTGTCGGTGAAAAGTCGGTAACAAATGGAATACGAGGTAACGCACACGAACTACAGTTTAGTCGGAGCTGAGCGAAATATAATGCAAGGTCAGTAGCGTACCACATAGTCACGATCTGGTGTTGGTTACAAGATCATCAAATAGTATATGCAACTTTCAGTAAGTGGGTAATTTCAATAGTAAGTGCAGTTCAACAATAAATAAAAAATCAAATAAGAATTTAAAAGTAAATAAAAAATTGCTATTCCTTCTTTTTCTACATTGTAGTAATATTGCCACACACATTAATCTCTGAATATGCATCACCTCGTGTATGTATAAGTAAACGCACCACCGACTGTCTGTACGTGTGCGAACACTGATTGCTAGATTTCCGATTTCTCATCTACTGCCGGCCGGTCTGCGGTGTCTTCCTACAAAATAGAGTCGCTGACCGACTGTCTGTCATCTGAGGTGGGTCTAATGTGTATGCCTCCTGTATATTTTCGGAGTTGAAAATAATAATTATTGTAATATATGTATTGTCAGTTATAAAAACCTATCGTGAATGAAAACAACGCTACATCGCCGTTTGTTTAGTGATTATTGTTGAAGTATTTCGCTGTTAGCTGTTTGTGCCGTTGTGCCCTGCCTAGTTGTAGCAGCAAAAAGAGCAGAAATGAGCCGTTCCTGAACCTGTTCGTGCTCCTCACCTTTTCCTGGAACTGTTCCAGGTACGGAGCAGAAACAGGAACAGGTACGGAGCAAAAACAGGTACTGAGCAGGACAGTTCCAGGAGCAGGAACAGTTACAGGAACAAGAATAATTCCAGGACCAGATACGGAGCAGGAACAGGAATAGGAACAGTTCTAGAAATAGATACGGAGCTGAAACAGGTTCACGAACAGGAATAGTTCCAGGTCCATGAACAGTTCTAGGAACAGGAACTGGTACGGAGCAGGAACTGTTCCAGGAACAAGTAGGGAGCAGGAACAGGAAAGTTTCAAGAACAGGAACAATTCCAGGAACAGGAATAGATCCAGAAAAGGAACAGTTCAAGGAACATGAACAGGTACAAGAACGCTTCCTTTTTGCTCGTTTTGCTGCTCCTCTTGCTGTTACTAATAGGTAGGACACAAGGGCACAACCAGCTAACAGCGAAGTACAAGGATCACTGATCGAGGGATGGTGTAAGCTAATAAATGCTAACAATGAAACAAACAGCTAACAACACAAATTCTAAAAATCTAACAAAAGACGTTGACCGACCTGTAACGATTCGGCGTTAATCTTTATTTTTGCGCCCCTCGTCTCCAAGTTGGGAAACATCCTCCGCAGACAGCACAGGACTGCTTCGGAGCACAGCGCCTGTATGTCGGATCCGCAGAATCCGGCCGTCACGTCGGCGAGGTGACACACGAAAGTCGGCGTCGGTTTTTGTTTCCACGTGTTCGTGTGTACCTGCAAGCAAAAAATAACGCGCACAGTTTCAAAACGATAAATTAGGTCTCACTACTAGGCAGTGGCGGTGCGTGATCCTAATATTGGGGGTGCACCATACATAAAAATAACGATAATCTAGTCTAGTTCACTTTTTAAACACTCCGCCAATGACTCTGCATCATGTCCTACTGGTTTTAAAAACTCCAGAATCTTTCTACAGGCTTTCCACCCACCATGTAACGATATATTAAAGCCAACTGAAAAATTGTAGAAACGTCTGTAGTTTTGTCTGCTATTAAAGCAACAAAAGTGGATTTTTTTAATTTCAATGGTTATTTCATCGTGACAAACTTCAAGCATGCACTGAAGTAGCTCGTTTTGTATAGTATTAGAAGTTCCTTTAAAAGCCGCCGCGTTTTGTAAATGATACTTCATAGCCTCGTCTAATTCGGCACTGAAATCAATCAACCCACGAAAAATGCCTGTATTGGATGATGTTTCCGATTCATCGTGTCCTCTTAGGGCCAGTTCAAATTTTCCACAAAAACGAATACAGTTAATAATAATATTTAAAATATACCTGTTTTTTGAAATCGCTTCATTGTGTGCTGCCACTGCTCGTCGATGAGCAGAATCGAGCATCGTCGCAATATTTGCAGTGCCTAGCATGGCTAAATTCAAAACATTATTCATGTGTCCAGCAGAATTTTCATGTTTTTTTTATTTTCTCGTTTATGTGATTTAAATCCGTTACTCCAGTTTTGGTCCAAGGTGTTTCTCCGCCAAACAAAACACACGGAAAACAAAACACTGCGTTCAATACATTGCATCCACTTAACCACAAATGTTTTTTTAAATAAGTCATTATTAAATGTTCTTACAAATTGTTTATTTTTTCCTTTCACGGCTAATTTTAAATTAATTTGTGGAGTGGGCCTAACTAGAGTTTTAATTTGCACTTTTTTCCTCAAAACTCAAGCTAGAGAATGGAGTTTTTAATAAGTTTTGAATAGAATTCGTTATTCCAAACTAGATTCTAACCGAAAAACCCGAGTTTATATTTATAAAACGTGAGCGATAAAACAGCTGTGTACGAAAACAATTCACAAACTAATCGATCACTCTCGTGCGCTCTTAAACTCCGCACATCATATCTATAGGAATCGCCTACTCCTTTTCGTAATTGTGGAGGGGCAAGCAGTAACAATACGCGTTCGCTTTTTCGTATTGCACGGAAGCGCGATGGTCGTCCCGCTTTTTCGTATTGCGCGTGTCGATTCCCGTGCCGCGATCGGAAACCAGTGGCCTTGGAGATAGAGACCTAGCGTCTAGTGGATTCGTAACGCTGCTGCCAAATAATATTGAGATGGTATTAACGCTAGGGATGCGGCAAGGCGATAAATTAAGAATGCATCCATTAATTACTAAATAAAATTATTAATGCTAAATTGTCGGTAGTGCGCGCACCAGCGCACCTTATAGCCCACCGCCACTGCTACTAGGTACCTAACTGATGAAATTGTCGGTATTGCAGGGTGTCCCATTCCAAATAACGAAGTTGTAAGTCGTGTAGCGGTCACATGAAATGGAACACGCTGTACGATTAATCAGAAATATTCTACAAATGTGCACCGCATAATTATGGGCAATACGCAAGTTTTGTTTGAAACATTATTTTCTTAAATTTACAATGAAAGAAAAAGAAACCCTTTTATGCACCCTGCGTATCGTTACCTCGATGATTTCTTTGCGAGCTTCCACGCCTGGTAACGGAAAATACAGCTCCTTGTCGAATCTTCCGGGTCTCCTCAGGGCCGGATCGATGGCCTCGATGCGATTCGTCGCTCCGATCACTATCACGCCCGGCTTATTATCCAGCCCGTCCATCAGCGCGAGCAACGTGGCGACGACGCTCGAGTGTATGTGGTCGTTCTTCTCGGACCGAATGGGCGCCAACCCGTCCAGCTCGTCGAAGAATATTATGGAAGGTCTGCTTTTTGTCGCCTGCGCTTGCACAAATCGTCATAATAATCAATTATTCATAAATAAGTACATAAATCGTATGTACATGAATTTCGTTTATATTGTCACGCCTACCTACACGGTTTGTTATGCGAAATAAAAAACAAACTGTTGATATAAACGTTTCAGTAAATTTTCTCTATTATTTTTAGGTTTTTCAAAATTCGCAATTGAGCATCGAATAATAATAGTATGTAATCCCTATTTTTCTAACCCATTTGTATTCAACTCTCGATATAAGGTTATATGGAGACATCAAAAAAAAAAACGTCATCAAAGTTGGCCGAGAAAAAAAAATACGTATTTCTATTCTTGATCGAATTTATAATCTTATTTACATACTTGTCAAGACTGTCACATCATATGACAGCCATTGTTTATTTTACAAATTGTGACAGTCACTTGTCAAAAGTTTGACATAACCGAAAAGCTTAGACTTGACTGCTATTTTCATCTCTCTCGTTCATAGCCAGAGTTGATGACGTTTTTTTTTGATGTCTATACTTTTGCTACCTTTGAATATCTGATTATCCAGGAAACAAACAATCCAGAAAACAAACGTCCTAGAAAAGCCAAAATACTACAGTGTGCCATTTCTAAAGCATTTGATCGGTTTTTAGCGGCTGTAATCGATTTAACGATATAAAGTTACCAAAACAGTATTAGGATGCAATGAAAAAACTTTTGAATTTAGACATAATTGTGTAGATGAAATTTAATATGAAAACGGTTCAATTTAGACATAGACAATCTGACATAAAGTTACCCTTATTTTGAGTACTGTTATTTGGTTTATCTACAATTTTTTTGAATTACTTGGATTTTATTTATTTTTTTTGCGAACCTCCACTGGGAAAGTTTATAGAGGCTAGTGAACATGATTGAAATAAAGTATATTCTAGAATTTACCGAAACACGCTGCAAAATTAATGGTTATTTATGAAATATCCTGTTTTCTTAAGGTTTCCATCATTTCCGTCATTTGTTATAAAAAACTGTAAATATTTAAGTTTACCAGTTAATGTAAAGTACATGAAGTGTCTTTAGAAGTCCCCATATAATCCAAAAATGTAATAATACTGGGCATTCCATTTAAAATAAGCATAAAATAGGACACATTTGATTTTAAAAAAAACGTGTATGACAATAATTCCTAGTTGTCCGAAAACCGACTTCGCCCTCATCAGATGTACCGAGTGATTTTTTACTTAATCAACAAATGGCGTTTTTCAAAATTGTTGGCATTCAAAAATCCCTATTTTTCCAGAGCCAAGCAACATCTTCAAAAGGAATGGAATTTGAAATTCGAAGCGAATATCGGAACTATAAACACGTTACTTTTTCAAACAGAACTCTCAAGTTCTTCTCCGACTCTCCGACCCATTTGTCCAGTATATCGGCTCCTTTTCTGTGGAAAAAAGACACTTTGCCGATACCTTCTTTGTTTATTTCTGTAGCGAGCGCTCCGGCCATCAAGGTCTTACCGGTTCCTATAAAACATTACGGTTGCATCTGTATTATATCATAATTGTTAACTTTGCAATAAATAGTTAAACGTTTTGTTGATTATGAGATGATTTATAAAAAATACCTGGAGGTCCGTAAAAGAGGACACCGCGCGGCGCTTTGATCTTAAAGTGCGTAAAGACGTTTCCGTGCAGCAACGGGAATATAATGACCTCTCTCAGCGTCTTCAGGTGATGGCTGAGACCGCCGACCTTAGTGAAGTCCGCGACATCTTTCGTAGATCTGGTCTTCCTTAGGGCCCTGCTTCCTATGCCGCTCTCCTTTTGATTTAGAAGAGGCATTTCAACTTTCAATTTATTTAATCACCACTTTAAATTTCCTTATGACGCGCAATGTCAAAATAACATTTCGGATATGGTGTTTTTGATATGGGCCTGCTGCAACTTTAATGTTAAAATTCACCAGCGGGGTTAAAGTTGAAAGAAATTGTGGTCATGGTTTTTTTTAGTCCTTTTTTTAAGAACGTTATTCTTATAACAAGAAAAACTACACATAATAAACATATATGTATAAACACTTCAAGGTACAAACTAATTTTCATTTTAACCCGTTTCGGCCGAAAACGCCACTCCCGGTACATCGCCTTCAGCGCCTCATAACTAATATTAGTTGCGACAGAAAATTTTGTCAGGGACATTTTTATAAAGTTTAAGACGTGCCCTTTCTGAAGGTGTCCATGAAATTCCTCCAAAAAATTATTGATTATAAAAAAAAAGCAGTTTTTAAAAAAAAAACGTTTTTTTTGCATTTTTTTTAAATCAAATTTTCAAGGGGTTTCCGGTCTGCAATGGACCTGGAACCTCACTAACCGGTGGAATAAATGTTTGAACTTTAAGTATACGTGGTTTAAAGATCGATTTTTTCCCTTATGCGTTCAAAATGGCGCCTGAACTACAAAATTTTTGCGTAAAAATTCAAGAATTTTTTATTGGAAAATGATGCATTTTTACAAAAAATTGTCAAGAATAAAAAGTCCTTAAAACCACTCAAAGAATGCACAGGAATTATCAACATTTTTTGAGCAACTTTTTGGATTTTGCAAATAGTCAATTTTTGCAAAATTTAAAAAATTGCTTAAAAAATTCTGAAAAAATTGCATTGCAGTGCATTCTTTGAATGATTTTAAAAACTTTTTATTCTTGACGATTTATTGTAAAAATGCATTGTTTTCGAGAAAAAAATTCTAATTCTCGATACTAATTTGATCATTTTGTTCATGTTAATGCAGCAGTTTTTATCTTTTGTCACTAATAACTTTTTATTTACACATATTTTTATTGCACGGTTTTTCTCTTGGTCCTTCACAACCTATGATCTTCGACAAAACTTTACAAAAAATTAACATAAGGGTTTATAGACTATAATAATTTCAAATTCATAATTATATAGTACCATTTCGTTAGGTTGTACAGAGTAGGTGTTTTCTATAAAAATACCCATTTTTATTATCTTTTTATTTGAAAATTATTCTATAGATATCACCATTTCTAATACTCTTAATTTCAAAGTTTATTAAAATCGGTGATTTATGCAAGAAACAGTACGCATAACTGAAATGAGGTTTTGTCGAAGACAGTATGGAAGTTCCGGGAAAACAACTTCTCCATGCAGGTTAGTAGTTTTGTTATACTAATTAAACCTGCTTTTTTTCATTTCATTCAAGAATTAGCGTGCCGTTCGGAAGCTCTAAAACCTTTATGTTGCCACGAGTACTGTTAAAACTAACAGGAAAAAAGTAAACTACTTAATCTGTTTATCGTTTTATTTTCGTAAAGCCAATAACTTAAAAAAGTGAGCAGTATTGAAAATTAAATAACTAACAAAGAATGATCCTAATCTAGAAACACAAACGGTTAACACGTTCGCTGCTCATGCCGACACCCTGTCGTCATGCGCATTTGTATAGCAGTGCTCACGATGCACATGTTGCGGCGCAAACACGGAAGTTATTTATGCTTTGCAATTTTTTATATTCTTAATATTTTTTCAAAGAATATCTATGTTTATTTTATATTCATTTTTCCTTATGTACTTTTTTATGTTTTACAAATTTTTGTTGTTTTATAACTTATAGTTGCATAAATAAAGAAACCATATGAAAATGTACTCATTACATTAGTAGTTTTTGAAACAATAGTAAACAATTCAACACAATTCAGTAAGCAGCACCAGGAAAGTTTATCCAATTCCCCATGAGCAGTGAACGTGTTAAAAGGAAATTAACTGATCAACGATTACACAATGTTTCACTTCGGCATTATTGTGACCTAATAGTAAACTGTTTTTTAATCTCAACATTTTCAATTATTTCACCTCATTCATACTGATATGATCAAGTTAAATGTTCATTAATGAAACCGTAATCATATCAAAGTGAAATACCTGGTAGACTATTAAATAATCATAAATTATATTTATACAAAATAAATTATTTCCCGTTAAGATGACGTTCCTTGGACTTCCATTTCCGATTCTGTCGATTCATCTTCGCCGTGAAGTGGGCACTCCGCAGGACACCTGCCGTTACTCTGAAAAAAAGGTAATAGCTACTAAATTGACAGTGTTTAGGGCCCATACTATTTTTTCCCATGGAGCGATACAAGGCCTATGTGTTCCACATCATCAATGTAACAATACCTTAATTTTTTAGAGAAGTTTCATACATAAATGCATCCTACCACAGGAAAACTTTACATATCATATCAATACTTACGTGATGCATTCTATGACTACGATGAACACTATTACTCCTCCTAATCTTTTGGAGGAGATCGTACTGCGCCTCTAGTTTGCTAACGCATTGCTCGCAAATGGTTTTCGGCAAATTATCGTATTTATCCACCTGAAAATAAATGCAATAATCTCTTTTCGACAGCAGAGATTAAGATTACGTACCGATATGGGCAATAATTTTATTTTCTTCAAGAGCTTCAACTTCTTTGCTCTACTGGTGTATAAGTGAATCACGACTTTTTTTTGTTCCGAACATAATCTGCATATGAAACCGGTCATGATTGCTTTAGCCGTACTCCCCATATTGTTTAATTTTCTTCAGGACAGAAATAATGTAATCACTTCTCTAGTTAGTCGATTATAAAAGAAACAATATCAATATAAACGGCTACACTCTTTCGTTGACAGTCATAAACAAAATGACAGGTGACAGGTGACAGATTATGACACGTGATTAAATTATACCAATCAAGCTTCAGTTCTGTCAGGAACGATTAACAGTATTCTTTCGCCACACTAGTAAGCAATCGAATGATTCGATGTTGGGATCACTTCTTGATATTAGACGTGTTAAGCCTGGTTCTCAGAGCTTCGTCGTGTCGCTGGCGACACATCGCCGACCAATAAAAACGTTTTATTTAATTTCCCCTACATCCCACCAAGTTTATTTTACTGTCGCTGCGACTGCCGTGTGTAGTTGAAATATTTCAACTACACAATCTGTCGCGAGTCGCTCTTCTTACTTTGTTTTTGTAAATGGCCATTTTTTCATGGTTTCGGCGTGACAAATAAGAACTTCGGCTGTACTTCCGTATACGGACTATCTCCAAATCGTTTGAACTTTGGTATACGGGTTTTTTTTGGTGTGCTGAGTACGAATCTGCGTATAAAAATATCCACAAGTTCCCGCAAGTGTCCGTAAGTGCCCACAAGTAAGGTTAAAAGCGTCAAAATCGCTAAATGAGTGTTGGACATCTCGCTTATCAGTATGGATTTCAGTATTCGGCGCTGTGTTTTTTTATTAAAGAAAGCAAAGTTGCTTCGTCTCTCTTATTCTCTGGGCAAATTTCGATCCTGTGTTTTTTTTGGTTCTCCGCGTACGATCATTCCGAGAAGCCATGATCCTTCGACAACTCGTCAACGTTCCTACTTTCGACGTCCACTTTTTCACTCGTCAATCTCAACAATAACACCCTCACCTACAATTTGGCCTTCCCCGACAAAACAATTAGTAGTTCATTGAAAAAAAATTAGTTTTCAAATAAACCATTTCAATTGCCACATAGGAACTGGTGGTATACACCAATATTACAATTTAAAATTTCTACCCATATCTCGAAAACCAAGCGAGATATCGACTTTTTTACAAGGATAAAAAGTGTTTATTTTGGCCTGTTCTACACGAATAAACATGCGCCTATATAAGTGTTTATTTTGCGGCTCCACAGAAATCGTAATCGTGCACATTTTAACCTTACTCGTGGGCTCTAAGAGGCCCTTACGGACACTTTCGGGCACTTGTGGGTATTTTCATACGCAGATTCGTGCTCAGCACACCAAAAACATCCGTATACCAAATTTCAAGCGATTTAAAGATAGTCCGTATACGAAAGTATTTCCAGAACTTCCGCAAATACAAACTGTCTATTTAGATGTTTTGTGACAAACTGCAATATTTCAAATTCAAACTGTGGCATTCCGTGTCGCGACTACTGCAAGTAATAAACATTTTTTTAAGTAGTGGGGAAATGTCGCGGCGACATGACGAAGCTCTGAGAACCAGGCTTTAGCTTGCAGTGTTAATCGTTAGGTTGAACTTACTTAACTAGTGCAATAAGAATTTGTGTTCTAAAAGCTGAACTTTTTATCGCTGTCGTTACTACAATTACCGATAACACTTTGTAGGTAAAAGCAGTTTAGTGACTTTTTTGAAAATGGCTTCAAAAAAATTTTTTTTTTTTTTGCTAAAATTGTTATTTTTGGTTTAAAAAGCGATTTCAAGTCGGGGGAGCAAAGTTTTGGTTGCTAAAATTTGCAAAAAATGCGAAAACAGTGTGACGGCAAATGCGCAATGAGCACACTATTTTCACCGAAAAGCCTGCCTATTTTCACAAAAATTGAGTAAAATGAGTACCTTTGTGCACTGAAACTGAACCCTGTGTTTGGTTAGGTTAGGTTCTTTGGGGATATTTCAATTCAAAGGGAAGGTTGAATTCTTTAGTGAATACTTTTCAGGCTCTAAAGAACCTGACCCGACATTCAGTTGGGTTAGGTTAGATTCTTTTTGGATACATTTATTCAAAGGTTAGGTTGGGTTCTAATCTTCACCTAACCTAATAATCGCAAACTATTTTCGCATAGTAAAAACCTTGCTCCCTCGACATGAAATCGCTTTTTATATGAAAACCAACGATTTTAACAAAAAAATCCGATTTAATTTCAAAAGTCAATACTTTTACTGGCGAAAGGGTTATAACTTACGTGCGAAAACAATTTCACCGTGAATACACCTTAACGTCCTCCGCCGATTATGGCGGTAGTGACAGCTGGAGTCACACGAACGCCGAGTCGATTCCATTTATTCGCGAGTGATTCAGTTTTCGCACGTAATTTGGTGTGTTATAAGTGCATAAAGGGATTGTGTGGAAGTAACGGTTTAGTTTATTATTGATTTTTGTGAAAATCGGCCAATTTTTCGGTCAAAATCGGGAGTTTAAATATGCAATAATCGCGCACTATTTTCGCATTTTTTTTGCATTTGCGTCAATAAAAACCTTGCTCCCCCCGACTTGAAATCTCTTTTTATATGAAAACAAACAATTGTAGCAAAAAATCCGATTTAATTTTGACCATTTTCACAAAAGTCACTAAACTCAACTTTTAGCAATTTGTATATTTTTGCAATAATTATAACAGCCGTTAATGGTAGGTTAGTAACCTTGAAACTTACTTTCGAAAAGTCCTTAAATATGTTTCTTTCCGAACGTTTTCTCTATGGTTCTAACCTAACTTTTGTGTTTTCAGATTACTATTTTTTTGTTGCACATTTCTGGTATTTTGTGCCATCAGATAGGTTTGAAAGTATTGGAGATTATACAGAAATGAAGAGTAAGAAAAATATTTGGAGATCTGTTGATACTGCCTGTTTAAATGCAAAAGATACAGAGGGTTTAATCGGCATAGAAGAATGTGTAGATTATGATATCGATACTGTCGTTTCATTTACGGTACATATATGAATATTTTATCCTTTATGTGAGAAAATACTCATTCGATAAAAATTCGCATGAGCAAGCGTACAGATGTTAGTGTTTCGAATGGTCAGTAGCGCTTTATTTTTTTTCCAGAATACCAAACGGAAACGGCATAATAGTCAGAAGAATGGTTCAGAAAAAAGGATGAAAGTGAAAGAAGCGTCATCGGAACAAGGAGACGAAGGAAAAACGCTAGAAAGTTCACTTTCTCCGTCTCTACGTGGCAGTACAACTGTCGAGATGAAAAAGCGAAGCAGAACCAGAAGACCTTTGCCAAGAAATGGGAGCGTGGAATGCTTTTGGCCTCCCGAAATCGATTTTAAAAGCGTTACAAGAACTGAATTTTAGTGAACCGTCTCCAATTCAATCTTTGACCTTACCCCCTGCAATTTTAGGTAGGTAGAGCAGACACATCGTACCTTGTTTTTAGAAACGTTAAGTGATACCGTCTAAGTAGATAAAATTCCAAAAGACGACAGTGCATAATCTGTTCTCTTCTGTTAAATAAATGATTTAATAAGTATTTTTTTAATGTAATATAATAAGCAGATAAGGAAAGTTAAATAAAGTCTTTGGTAATAACCTAACGACTGCCATTGACTGATATTGCTTTGTTATAGGAAGAAGAGATATTCTAGGTGCTTCTGAAACTGGCAGTGGAAAAACTTTGGCTTTTGGCTTGCCGATATTAACCGGAATTTTGGATGTTATGGAACAGTCTTCCGGAAAAGGTATATCATCATACAAAAAATTGTATTGTATGTTTTATTTTTTTTTTAATTTAGGTAAGGTTAGACTTCAAAATTGTTTGTATTTTAATTTGCAGCACCAAACCGCCCGGAGAACAAAAACGAAGTTATGCTAAAACCACTTTATGCATTAGTATTGACTCCAACGAGGGAGTTGGCCTTTCAAGTTAAGAATCATTTGGAATCGGTAGCTAAATATACGGGTGAGTAGTAGCTTCGTTTATGCACGTAATACCTTATTGTGTTTCTTCGTCTAACCTCCAAATCAGGTTTCTACAGGTTTTAAGTTAGCTCGCTTAAAAAAAAAAGAACTGAAATACAATTCGTGGGCTCCAAAACTAGAGAAACTGCTCACAATTGAACTTACTCTATATTTTACAGAAAATTGTGTATCTGAACAAGTGTGTCAATTTGTCTGTGTTACCATTTATTTTCAGGTATAAAGATTGCCGTAATAGTTGGTGGCATGGCGGCCGTGAAACAGGAGCGGCTCTTAGCGCAAGGCCCGGAAGTCGTCGTGGCCACCCCTGGAAGACTATGGGAGTTGATACAGCAGGGCAATCCACATTTATCACAAATCGAGGATATAAGGTATGTTTCACAAGGAAATTAAATAAAAAAAAAATATGTATTTATTTCGTGGAGCTAGTAGTAGGTACCATTGTTGGAAAAATACTGAATAACTTATCAAAATTGACTGTCAGATATTATTTTGTATCTCTTATAATTTCCGAAATCTCAATGATTTCTTTAAATTTTTTGGGACACGCTGTACAAAGATATCTAAAATTACAGCAGCTGTTAATATGCTATCTACATAAAAAAACCCTATTAAATTTATTATGTTCTATTTTTGACAGTTCAACTGTTGAATTGTGAGAGTCGTTTTTCTTGCAGATTTCTCGCCATCGACGAAACGGACAGGATGCTGGAGAAGGGACACTTCCAGGAGCTGCACGATCTACTGGAGAAGATCAACCTAGACAAGACAAAGAAAGTGCGCAGGCAGAATTTCGTCTTTTCCGCGACGCTCACTCTGGTGCACGAGTTGCCGCAATATCTAAAGTCGAAGATTAAGAAGCGCAAGAAAGTGGATGCCATGACTCCGGTAAATAAGCTACGAAAGATTGTGGAGTTGTTGGGAATAACGGACCCGAAGATCGTCGATATTTCTCAGGGAGCAGGTAAGCGTTTTCTTGTTTTTAGCTTTGTTGCACAAAATCATGTCCGTGTTAGTTGACGTGATATTTCGTGTCGGTTAAGGGGTTGTACGTAGTCAGTTGGGTCAAAAATATCGACTTTTGGATTTTTACAATGTATTTTAATATATCTTATGAATAATTTTCAAGTTTTACCAAGATTAGGTTAAACTCGATGGAGTTATTTTACTCTAGAATATTCTCGGGTCGTCCCACCCCGATTCCAAATAAAGGGAGGGATTCAACTTATGACCGTTTTATATTAACTTTCTTGTTATAAATATTTGTTTATTACTGTTAAAATTGGCTAAAACTTTAACGTTTAATGTTTTTCTTACAGTAACTTGAAACAAAACTGCTTAGTGGTGTGCATGATATCTTGTGAACTACTGAAGCAATTTTCATGGTATTTACTCGATATATTTAGCTAGTTTGTGAACAAAATAATTTTTATTTTGTCAAAAGCTTTTTTTAAGAAGATATAAAATTAGGTAGGCAGTAATGCAACGCAACTTAACATAACGCAATGTATGGTGCGTTATGTTGCGTTATGGTATGTTGCGTACGAAAATATTTTACTCGAAAATGGTGATCATATAAGTATTTTTTAATCAAGACAAACGTACTTTTTAAATTTCAAATATCTTTACGTTACGTTACGATACGTTTCATTACATTATGGTACGATGCCTTGCGGTAAGTTACGTTGCGTTACGACATAGAATATATACATAGAGAGCTATACTCATCTGCTAACAGAAAATATTTGGTTTTTTGATTTCACATAAAACTAGCATGACATGAGTACCCTGCCTACCAAGGGGTGTCTGAAAATCTGGTCCCAACAGCTGAATTAAAAAAAATTAATGAGAATTTCAGAAATTATTTTTTAAATGTTGTTCTTTTATATCCTTAAAAGTTTGAGTAAAACAAATCTTTTATTATATCAAAAACTAAATTGAGAAAAAACCCTTTTTTTTTTTTGTCCTTTGAAACCCATGTAACCCCTTAATACGTCTCTTATCATTTTCGTAGGCATGTCCGCCACGCTTACCGAATGTAAAATCTCTTGCGACGTCACCGACAAAGACTACTACGTCTATTACTTCCTGATGCGGCATCCCGGCAGGACTCTGATCTTCTGCAATTCTATCGGCTGCGTGAGGCGGCTGTGTACGCTGCTAGGCCTGCTCGGCTGCCAACCGTTACCCCTGCACGCCTCCATGCAGCAGCGCCAGAGACTGAAGAGCCTCGAGAGGTAATTTCTCTCTTAAGCTCTCTTTAAGCCTTTAACTCTCTTTAAGTCCGGTTAGAGTTATCTTTTGGTTTGGGATTTCTTTCGAAAAATTCCTATCTGGGTGTGAGTAAAATTGAGGATTAAAATATTGTTACATGACGGGTGATTTTTTAGAGAAATAACTTTTTTTCCTCCAGGTTCAGAGACATAAACGACAGCGTGCTCATAGCCACTGACGTGGCAGCCCGAGGGTTGGACATACCTCGTGTTCAACACGTTTTGCATTACCAGACCCCTAGGACGAGTGAGAGCTACATCCATCGGTCCGGCAGGACGGCCAGAGCATCCCAAGAGGGGATCACTGTTCTACTCATCGCCCCTGACGAACTGCAGAACTATCTCAAGATATGCATGACTTTGGCAAAAAGTAAGTTGTTTTATTAGTTTCATTGTAGCTAGGAAATATCATTGAACGTATTCTAATTGTATTACCTAAAAAAGGTGTATAATGACGAAAAAAGGGGGAAATTAAAAGTGCGTTTAAGCAGGCCTGCGTAATTAACCTTGGTTTTATTACTGAGCTTTCAATAACAAGTAATAAATTTGATCTGGAATCTTATTTAACGGCGTTTATTTCCTATCCAGGTACGGATTTGCCGGCGTTTCCCGTTCAAGAAAACTACCTGGCCGCCGTCAAAAGGAGAATAAACCTAGCCAGAGAAATCGATAAATTACAGTTGCAAGTGAGAAAAACGAATTCGGAGGCCGGTTGGTTCAAGAAGATGGCCGAAGAAATGGATATTATCGTGGACGTGTATCCTTTTAATAAATATCCCCATTACCACTGAAATTTTGTCCTGGAATTAAATATATGCATCCTTTTTTGTACCTGGAGTGGGTACTGGAACCTTCGGCGTAGAAACAAAAAACTGGACGTTTTCCAACAAACACTGAACTACTACACTTTTCTCGACGCGCGTTTCGCCAACCAAGTTGGCATCTTCAGGAGAAGATTAAAATTGTTAAAGATTAAAAGTTAAGATCAAAAACAGTTTTAATCTTCTCCTGAAGATGCCAACTTGGTTGGCGAAACGCGCCTCGAGAAAAGTGTAGTAGTTCGGTGTTTCGTGGAAAACGTCGTATTTTTTTTCCTTTTTTGTAATTCATGTATTAAAAAATATTTGATGTCTTTTTGCCTTTGATGACGAGATTGATTGGGAGGTTTGTAAAGTTTATCAATCTTTTCTATCTTATTTAGTATCTATCGACCCCAAAAATTATTCTGGAATGGATTGTGATGAGAGTTAATCAAAGTTAAAACTAGAAAAAAGTATGTCGCCCTTAACGATAGCTCAGTAACAAGAAGTACGACGCCGAAGAAGGCAGGCAGTGCAGAGACAGGGCGGAGGTGAAGAGAAAACAGCTTTCGTCGCTGCTCTCGACGCCGCTGTTTCCGGCCGATTTGCCGAGGAACCTTTCGTTGAATGTGCACACGTCGCAGTTCATCGACAAACCGTACGGCGAGGAGAAAGCCATCGACACCCTGAAGAACGCCATCGAGTCGAATGTGCAGCGGAAGAAAAGGATTTCCGCCGTGTACAGGATTAAGAAGAGGTCGAGCGGGTTCGAAGTTCCCAAAAATGTAAAGTCACTTAACAGTGGGAGCGGCTCCGACAGGGAGAGAAACCGGGGGTCAAGAGGAGAAATAAACAGAAAATGAGACGGTAACGTTAACAAGGTATTTTGTGTGACGTCATCGAAATTTTATTTAATTATATTGACAACGTGATCTGGGATGCTCTGTATAATTAACGCATCAACCTTTTTTTATAAAAGGTCTTCTGCAACATTTTAATTTTGAAATTAAAATTTTTTTGTCAGCAGTTAAGTTTCTCCTACTGTATTATTATTATTACATTGAAATGACCACAATATCCTCATAGTCTAATGAATATCTAATATATTTATGATAAGCGTAACACATTCGTTTAAAAAAAAACTACAAAGTTTCATTTGTTGATATGGAAAAAATCATCAGGGAAACTTATATTTTACTGGTACACGTTTTGAACGATAGTATAAATAGAAGTTTTAAAAATAGTCTGTAGTTATTACATTTGATCCGCAATTTTTCTTGGGAGGGGGGGTAGAACTCTCCCTCCCGTCCCCCTCCAGGGAAGTGCAACAAAGTGGTTTTAAAGGTGTTAAGGTGGTTTTCCACTAAACGGACAAAACACAAACTCGTGTCGAATAAAACAAAACCGTAATTTTTCGCAAACTTTTTGAAGACTGGTTCGACGTGTTTTGAAACTCGAGTCTGTTTAGTGGAAACGGTCGTGTTGTGTTTTCTATTTGCGCTTGAATTTTGTTTTGCTAGTCTGAATACGAATTTTGTACCAAATTGGTAGGTAAGTGAATAACGTTTTTTTATAGATAAGAAATGAGTTTAAGTTTAACATACAGATAGCGAACTCGCGGAGAAAAGTTTTTTTCCTGCAACAACGGAAACAACGCAACTTAATAAAGAAACAGTTAATTTTCTTTTAGTGAAAACAACCAATGTAACAAAAACATTACCCAGAATACGCTGAAGAGTGTCGGGTATTGTCAAGTTCTGACATCCTCACGACAACCAGTGGAAAAGGACCGAAAACAAAAACAAAACTTGAACAAAATATAGCCCGCTTGATGGAAGCAAGAGTTTTGGGTGTGTTTCAGTTTTGTTTTTGTTTTTCAGGTTCTAGAAAACACAAACACAACATAAACTCAACTGTCCGTTCAGTGGAAAACCGCCTTTAAATGTTTATGTTTATTTTTCGTTACTTTTTTTTTTATGAAGTTTACTAATTCAAATTTTTATGTACAGAAATGATACATATTTATAATATTCCTTAAGATTTGAGTTTTCTATTCTCTTTGTTACATTTTTTTCTAATCGTTTTGTAATCTGTGCAGGTAAGGGTCGGTGATTTGTCCTTTATTTAGGACTCCTAATGAAATGGGACTCGCATGGCAAAACGGATCTAGCTAGGTTAGGAGTTCGCCCCCCGGCCGGGGCCCCAGGTTAGAATGGGGCCCCTTGAGGCTTTGCCCCGTTGGCCCCAAATAAAATGGGGCACCTATGGCTCCGCCCCTGCGGCCCCAAACAAAATGGGGCAACTTAGGGCTCCTCCCCCAGCGGGCCATTGACTATAATAATTCATTTATTTCAACTGAATTAAATGTAAATCTTGTACTAAATTTGTATTTGAAAAATTTTGTAAAAATGTATTATATAAAAACAGCATGAGTATTTTTATTTACTGATTGAAAGTGGTCATTTCAAATTTTTTGACGATACCTACTGGACAAATAAACTACCGCGACAAGCGCGTCCAATTCTTAGTTTGAGGGGACGCGAGACAACTTTCTGATCCTGCGTGTATTCGGCGAAACTTCGGCATGAATGAATGAATGAATATGAAAAGTGGGCGGGAAGACCCATGCACTTAGGCCGCCTGACGGGCCCATTGTTCACCCACATTCCATGAGTATTCACCCAGGTATGCCGACCTCTCTAGCAAAGGCGCATATTTTCCTGGGGTGAATCCTCTTAACATCCTCTGGGTTCAGAACACAGCTCCCAAAGTGCCGTTCTCTGACCCTTGCAATTGCAGGGCAGTCTGTGAGGATGTGCGATGCAGTCTCCTCATCCTCCATGCACCATCCACATTCAGGATCATCTATGACCCTTATCATGTGGAGGTGCCTTTTAAGGTGACAGTGGCCTGTAAGGAGTCCTGTCACCGTTCTAATGTCTCTTCGGTTCATACCCAGGAGACTTTGAGTTAATCTGAACGAAGGCCCAGTAATATGGGCCTTCGCCTGCCTCATACCCGGGGCTTCTTGCCATGATTTTTCGAACTCCTTGTTTAGGAGCTCTTTCATGGTTGAAACCCCCATTGAATAGGGGACCCCTAATATAGGTTCAGGTCCTATGGGGTACCCTATTGATCCTAGTCTGGCCAGTCTGTCGGCCTCTTCATTTCCCGGGACACCTGAGTGTCCCGGTACCCATGTGAGTATCACTCTATTACAACTGGCCAGATCATTTAGAATCTTTTTACAGTCAAGGACGAGTCGCGATTTGACCTTGCTTCTTGACCTTGACCAATAGCCATCAAGGCCGCTTGACTGTCCGTGCATATTTGAATCGTTCTCCTTTTTGGAGCCGTCTTTAGGATTTCCATCCCGCATGCTAGGATAGCATATATTTCCGCCTGGAAAACGCTAGCATATGACCCGAGGGCAAAAGATAATTTTGTCCTCGTGGTTTTGCCATATACTCCCGCTCCGGCCTTATCGCCAATTTTGGAGCCGTCTGTAAACCAGATGATTCCATTTTGGCATATAGTGTTATTTGTGTTATCCCAGTCATCTCTACTAGGGATTTGGATCCCTAGTTTTGGACTGGGACAAATGGTAGGCTCCACACTGTCCTGTAGCATAAGGAGTACTGGACAGTTTTCCGTAGCCTTGTTCCATATTGTGGCGTGGCCAGTAGTTTGTTCCTCGCCTATCCAATGGCCAAGTCCGGTCAGTCTGTAAGCCGATCTCATGGCCTCATGTTCAATCACCAAGTGCAAAGGAGGCAGCCCCGTCAGAACCTCTATGGCCCTACTTGGGGCTGTCCTCATTGCACTAGTGATGCCTAGACAGGCTAGTCTTTGAACTTTATCAAGTTGCTTTCTAGCCTTATCCGTTCTTGTTCCTGGCCACCAAACGATGGCACCATAGGTAATAACGGGGCGAACTATGGCCGTGTACATCCAATGAAGGATCCTCGGCCTTAGTCCCCACGTACACCCGAAGGCTCTTCTACACGCCCATATGGCTGAGGTGGCCTTCGTGGTGCGATTTGCTATATGCTCGTTCCAGTTCAACTTGGAGTTTATTGTGACTCCAAGGTACTTAGATGAGCTTTTGTATGGAATGACCTTTCCCGCCAGGGTAATCTCTGGCAGAGGCCCCAACTTACGCTTCCTGGTGAAGGTAACCAGGTCAGCCTTTTCGGGGTTAACTCTTAACCCCTCATCCAGACACCACCTTTCGACCACTTGGAGGGCCTCTGCCAGAAGCCCCCCAAGAACATCGATTTTGTGGTCCTGTAATAAAATGACGAGATCGTCCGCATAAGCTTGGGCATAGAAGCCCGACTGGTTCAACAATTGCAGGAGGCTGTCCACAACGAGGCACCACAGAAGAGGTGATAGAACACCACCCTGGGGACATCCTCGCGATACAACCGCCTCCGCTGTATCACCGGCCATTCTTGCAATGACCTTGCGCTGTGAGAGCATCGAGCCGACCCATCGTACTATTGATGGCTCAGCTCCCCGTCCCCCAGCGCCCGGCACATTGATTCGAAGGAGGTGTTGTCAAAGGCTCCCTCTATATCAATAAACACACCCAGGGCGGATTGCTTTCGATGCAGCACTCCATCTATCCTGTTTACAAGGTGATGGAGAGCCGCATCAACGGATTTTCCGGCCTGGTAGACATATTGAAGGGCGTGCAACGGTTGTTGCACCAGAATCCCTTCTCTGAGGTAACGGTCCACCAGCCTTTCTAGCGCCTTCAAGAGGAAACTACCAAGGCTTATGGGCCGAAACGATTTTGCTTGGGTGTAATCATTTTTCCCTGGTTTTGGGATGAAAACAACCCTAACAGACCTCCAGGCAACAGGTATGTAGCCTCGAGCCAGACAGAAGCGAAATATACGCAATAGGTGAAGTACGAGCACATCCAGCCCCTTTTGCAAAAGGGCCGGAAATATGCCGTCCTCACCAGGGCTTTTGAAAGGCATGAAGGACTGGATAGCCCATCTTAGCCTTTCGTACGTGACAACTTTGGAGGACGTTCTGTAGTCCATTGTCATTGGACCACTACTGTCATCCTCTGTTGCCACTGTCCCGGCAGATCCCGGGAAATGAACTGAGAGCAAGTGTTGGAGCGTCTCTCCAGCCGAAGATGTGAATCCTCCGTCAGGGAGAGACACTGCGCCCAATTTTGCTCCCGGACCTTTAGTTAGTACCTTGCTCAGCCTGGCTGCTGAGGGCAGTTGGATGATGTCCTCGCAGCTGGCCCGCCAGGTATCCCTAATCGAGTCACGAATGACCTTTTTATATTCCCTCTGGGCGGATTTGTAGTCCTCCCAGTGGTTGGGATTTTTTGTCCGTTTGGCTTTATTAAAAAGCTTACGAACCTTCCTCCTGTGGGATTCGACATGGGAATTCCACCAGGGTGTTTTGCTCCGAACTAGTCCTTTGTTTTAAAGGACAGTTGGCTTCAAACGATTCAACGATGGCTGAGTTGAGGCGGTTTAGCACTACCTCAACGTCTGCCTCGCTTTCGTATCGGGATGGAATTCCTATTAGCCTCCCTTTAAGGTCCTCTAAATAGAGGTCCCATTGGGTGGCCCTAGGATTCCTATATCCGTTTTCGATGAGTTGGGTGGATTCATCCAGCCCAAAGAAGATGTGTCTGTGGTCGGATAAGGATACTTCCAAAGACACTCTCCAAGATACAACCTGAGAGAGTAGCTCTGTGGAACAGAGCGTCAGATCTATGACCGACTGCCTCTCAGGTGTGAAATAGGTGGGTACCGATCCCCTGTTGGCAATTTGCATACCACTCAGGGTGAGGAACTCGAGCAGCATCCTGCCCCTCGGCTTGACTTCCTTGTCCCCCCACATAGTGTGGTGGGAGTTGGAGTCGCAGCCAACAAGCAACGGCAGCCCAATTCCCTCACAGTACCTTATAAGGTCCGAAAGCTCTCTTGGAGGACTTTCCGTGTTTCTTGGGAAGTATGCTGAGCAAATCGCTACTTCCCGTTTGGTGTTTCCCTTACCTATTGCTAGTTTGATCACTGCCAGATCTCTTGTACAGAGTCCTGGCATCGGGAAAACACCTTTTGCACCTTTAACTAAGATACATGCTCTGGGTTCCTCAGCTGAGGGACAGTAATATACCGTTCCCCCTGCTCTACCCAAACCCCTAACCTTACCGTGGTATACCCACGGTTCCTGGATGAGGGCGATTTTAATTTGACATTCAATTATCCTTTTGCACAGGAAAGCCGATTGGGCTTTCCCGTGCTGGATATTGGCCTGAATAAATTCTAGAGGCATTTTTAGAGCCTTCTAGAGTTGGTCATCTCCGCTGTCCAGATCCCTTTGTGGTTCCTGGACAGGTGATGACCTGCTGGATTCGGGGGGTTCTGCTACTGCAGATCCCTCTTCCTCGTTAGGAGCATAGGAGGTATCAGCTTTAGCTGTGCCAGCCTTAGCCGTTCCTCCTTTGCTTTTAGTGAGACGCGCCGTCAGGGTGACCCGCGCACGCGTCGCACTAAAATAGGGCTGGAAGTCCAGCCTTTCCAGAGTGGGGATCGATTTTTCGTCGATCCCCACTACTAGTCCAAGCCCCCTGGGGCTCCTCCTTCCGACTCCAAATTTTCCATTTGGAGCAGGCGAGCCCCGGGATTCTGCTTTTCAAGGACACTAAGAGTGTCCTTGTCTGGCAGCGGCTTTTTGCCTGGAACCCACACTAAGGCCCGTCTTAGCCTTAGGGTTTGTGGGTCCAGAGCAACAAGTCTGACGTCACTCCAGGGTCTGATATTATTCAGACTCCTGAGGAGCCAGTCCCTTGAAGCCGCATACGGGCATACTTCGGCATACGGGGGACCTTCGCGTAGTGTCTGGGAGGCTACTTCGCAGAATCTTCGTCATTCGTAAACCGCTTCGGCCGGCTGTCGGTAAAATTGCGCGAAGCACAGAACTATGAAGGTACTACGGCAAAGCTCCCAGACACTTCGCTTGGGTTTGTGAAGGCATTTAGTCTAGCTCAGTGCCGTTCAGTGAAAGGATTTGTTGTAAACCGGAGTGAACAAACGATTTAACCATAGAATTTTCGCAAACGTATGAGAAAGAACTGATGAACGCCACTGGATGTAAAAAAGAACAAGAGAGCGAGCTTTACTACGAAGGCATCCGAAGCCGAGCATTCGCAAAATCATCGCACAGTGTGGGAGCTAAGCGAATGCCGAAGCAACTACGACTCCTTCCTCTCCTTCGCCGAATACACGCAGTGTCTGGGACTGGCTTTAGATTCGAGCAAGAAGATTAAAACTAAGGAGACTGAAGTCGTTCGATGGTCTCATATCTGTCCGGCTCCAGAAGGCGCTGTAAGCAGTGCCGTGCTCGACGTCCCGTGACCTGCGAAAGTCACGTGATGAGCAGCAGACTACATGTTACTGGTTATGAATATTGGTTGTCAATGCGTCTGCTTACATGCTGTTGTATTGTGTGATACAAGAAGCGTTCCGAAGCGTCAGAATAACCGGACATTATTTCAAATTACTGATGTATGTATGAAACGAAATATTTTCTTTTGTTGTATTGTTAACATTGAAGCACGTAACATGAAATATTTTGAGTACATTTTCATATTGATAATTACGAAAATTTGTAATTGCAGAGATAATAACAAATTAATGAAAAATATCGAGCGTCTGTTCACATCGCGGACAATCACACGGACTTTTAAAGCACACAGATTAGTACAGAACGACACTGCTTACAGCGCCTCTGGAGGTGGATATATTCGAGCGAAACAGCGAAAAGCCGCAGCTCTTGTCTCCTTAGTTCTAGTCTTCTTGGTTTCGGGGACGCGGGACAACTTTTCGATCTTGTTTCGACGTTGCCTACTGCAGAAACGAACTACCGCGACAGGCGCGTCCGATTCTTATCGACCATCTTATTCGACCATCGAATATTTATAACAATAATTTTTGTAAATGTTCATCATAATTCACAAGTGTTAAGTTTGTCACAAGTTACAATTCGCGAGTGTATGCGATTAACTGAAAAACAAGTATGTATTTAGGATTATTTAATCTTCATGACTAAATAATAATTAACAGATGAACAATGGAAGTAATACAGAAAGAAAATTGCAGTACATGAATATAATACTTCTTATTGGAATATTATACCTTACAGTAATATGTATTAGTAGAAGATATAATTACATTTAAGCACAAGGAACTTTATAGTTTACCCGGTCCCATCTTCCGTGGCTCCGTTTCCTGGAGATGTGGACACCTCGATGATGTCTTCGGGTGTGTTGGTTACGCATACCGATTTTTTATCCTCGGAAACGCTTTTTCTCGAATTCCTGCGGCTGCGGGGCTTCTTCCTGATAATCGAATCGCAGGTCCCTTTTGGAACGAACGTGGTCCATTCATTTGACTTTATATCGAGATATTCAATTGTATTTAAAAATGTTTTACCTGCAATAAATAGTAGTATAGTCCTTCTATTTTTAATTGAAAATGATAAATACGCCTGGGGAACAAAAAAAGCGGTGAAACTTTATGATTCCATGGGCGTGCATATATCGTTTATAAATTCGAAAATTGTGAAATGATTTTTTTCATTCAAATCAATATAGGAGATTAAAATTAGCCTGCATACAAAACTCTTAATATTTGTAATATAATTTGCTGTAAATAATGCTTATTTAGTCGGACAATCTCAAAAAATTGTCTGTGTTAATAAACCTAGCTGAAATACACGTCACTGGCGTCTTAAACAAGTAGTTTAAGTTCCTAATTCCTAAAGTCGTAAATCATTTTAATGACGTCGTAAAAATTTTATGGCACAGTGGACCGAACAAATATTAGCAATGTATTATATGCAAAGTGGTTTACCGACAGTGGTTTACGTTGTGCCACCACCCACCAGCAGTTGGCCGGCCAGCGCGTTGCCGGCTCTTTAAAATTTTCTTGAGTATAGTAATATACATAAAGTTGTTTTAATTTATAATTATTTTTTCCAGCAATTTTTAAAGCTTTATTTTAATGCTAACTAATAAATTTATATCTATGTATTTTTTTTTAAATATTTCCAAACTAGCTTTCTAAGAACGCCACGAGCTAACAGTTTACTGAAGTATGAAGTATAATTGTATAGTGAGCTTAGCAATTTTAGAAAAATATATCTGACAACCTTGCTTTTTTTCTACCTATTTTCAATTTAGAATGGAAAGATAGTACATAAAAGTTGTTTTTAATGCTAACTAATAAATTTATATCTATGTATTTTTTTTTAAATATTTCCAAACTAGCTTTCTAAGAACGTCCACGAGCTAACAGTTTACTGAAGTATGAAGTATAATTGTATAGTGAGCTTAGCAATTTTAGAAAATATATCTGACAACCTTGCTTTTTTCTACCTATTTTCAATTTAGAATGGAAAGATAGTACATAAAGTTGTTTTTTAATGCTAACTAATAAATTTATATCTATGTATTTTTTTTAAATATTTCCAAACTAGCTTTCTAAGAACGTCACGAGCTAACAGTTTACTGAAGTATGAAGTATAATTGTATAGTGAGCTTAGCAATTTTAGAAAATATATCTGACAACCTTGCTTTTTTCTACCTATTTTCAATTTAGAATGGAAATACAGTACAACAAAATTATAAAATGTTAAATCGTTATACATATAGATGTAATAGAACTTGGCGACATTCGACTGCAAACATTCAAAGAGTGCATAAATAAAACAAAGCGGTCCTGCCTACGGCCAACACATATTTAATTTAATACTGTGCGTTTGTGGTCAACTGTCGTGAGGCGTATTTCAACCAATGATTTACTGATTTATGTAAATGTGGACATACAACCAGTTATTACCTGAGAATCCGCCAACGGCATATAAACGATCTCCGACGACAGCAACTTCGACGTTTGCTCTCGGAGTAGTCATGCTAGGTCCAACCGTCCACGTTTGCGTGTCTTCATCGAAGATTTCGGTGGAATTTAGGGAATGCGTGCCGTCCGAGCCCCCGACCACGTACAGTTTGTTATTGAAAACGGCCAGTCCACAGCCTCGTCTCGCCGTAATGATGGGCTTCGAAAAGTGCCACTTATTCTCTTCGGGGTTGTACACCTCCACGGAGCTTAGGCAGTTCCACGCGTCGCATCCGCCGATGGCGTAAACTGATTTGTTGTAAGCAGCGACACCCGCTTGATACCGACCTAAAATATTTCATATGAAAGAGTGCGGGAAATAACACGGATTGGTAAAACATAGTTACGGCTCACCGGACCATTAATTAAAGTTTATTGCCGTTACTCTTTATTACATACCCGTGTTCAGCGGTGCGATAGACGACCACGTCATCGTAACCGGATTGAAGACGTCGCACTGCTTGATTCCCACCTGCCCGTTCCAGCCTCCGATGCAGTATATGAGATCGTCGAGCGTGCATATGCCGGCGTTGCTCCTGGCAAGCGGCATGCGCGGCATCTTCACCCACTTGCCGACCGTCAGATCTAACATCTCCACCGAGTCCAGCTCGGTGGTGCCATTGCTGCCGCCGACGGCGTAGATCTTGTCGGAAATCACGGCGATCTTAAAGCGGCCCCTGCTCTCCCTCATCTGGGGCAGGGCGCTCCACGTGTTGGTCTCTGGAATGTATTGCTCGACGGAACGGAGGCACTCCGTCCTGTCGTAACCGCCTGAAAACATTCCAAATGTTGATAAACGTTGTCGGATATATAAAGCGTTTTTTAACTAATTATCAAATGGCGTTATTTGAATTTGTCAAAATACAAAATTCCCTATTTCTCCAAAAGTAAGCAAAATCCCTATGAGATTTTCTTATCATGTGTTAGTTAATTTACCGACTCTCCTCATTGTCAAAAAACAATTTATTTTTCTTTAATTTCAATAAAATAGTTTACGTTTAAAACTTTAAAGTTTTTACGATTTTTTTTTTCACAATGCCTACTGGACACATGAACTATCTTGGTAGGCATGCGCATATTCTTTCAATAGGGAGCACGAGATAATTATTTGATTTTCTGGGCAGTACCTACTGGACAATTGAACTAAAAATGCAAACAAAAAGTAACAGTACCACAAAAACAATTAAACGAAATTAATAATAACACACATAATGGCATACTGAAATAAAGAGACTTTCATTAAATTTATGAATTGTATTGTTTTTATTTTCTTAACCCTTGGACACAATTTTTTGTCCTTTGTGGAGCGTCAATCTCGAAGGGAAATTAATGACTTCACTCAATAAAAACCGCTTATCCTAATGTTTTGGGATGTGATCTTTCGATTTCCAGGGTCAGAATTGTGATTAAATACTAGAAAAGTACTGAAAATTTGGGGATTTTTTTTTATACATATATTTTTTTAGTCCAAAAAGTACTCTAACCTACTCCGGATGGTGGAGGGAGGTGGAGGCAATAGTTGGAGTTGATGATAGGATATTTTTTGCCGACCTCAACTGACTAATCTTTTCAAAATGGCGGACATTGTATAAAATCTCATGAAATATGAATTTTTCTAGATCCACAGTCATTTTCCTCAATCAAAACAATACTACAGAATATATTTGACTAAATTTTCAATTTTCAATGATGGCGGCCGGGTTTCTCAAGAAATGGCGCGTTTTTCATTATTAAAATGTAAATAGGAGTATACTTTTCCTATGTCATTTCATGTTTTAGTAACATTTTGAGTTATTCTTGGTGAAAAGTCTGAAATCCAAGATGGCGGACATCATTCTTGAAAATTCAAAATTTGAAAACGGAAAAATAACAGTCATATTTTACGTAGAATTCTGATGGAAAATGTCCTCAATCTTTTTCATAAAAATGAGTTCTATCTGAGTAAAAAATTATTTGTCATTCTAACCTCAAAACGAGGTTTTTTTTCTGGTGTTGATGTTCTCATGATGATATCATGAGAATTATATATTATGCACTTAGGGATGTAGGCGCATTGAAGATTTTTTTTTTTCGGAACTTCGCAAATAAATAGAAAATATATATTTTGAATTCGGGCGCATTGACGAATTTTTTTTCTGGAACTTCGTCGCATATTTATTCAAAGAATAGTACGTAGAACGTACTTTCTGGTGGGTGTGAGAAAAAATCGTATATGCACCACGAGAAACAAATAGGCTGTGTACGTCCGGCCGAGTAGTTTGCGCCCGAGCCTCCCTAAGTGCATAATATATATTTCTCACGATTTCATCATGAGAACCTCAACACCGGAAAAAAAACCTCGTTTTGAGGTTAGAATGACAAATAATTTTTTACTCAGATAGAACTAATTTTTATGAAAAAGATTGAGGACATTTTCCATCAGAATTCTACGTAAAATATGACTAATTTTTCCGTTTTCAAAATTAGAATTTTCAAGAATGATGATATGACTTTTGACGATTTGATGATATGACGGATATTGAATCCGCCATCTTGGATTTCAGACTTTTTTCACCAGGAATAACTCAAAATGTTACTAAAACATGAAATGACAGAGGAAAAGTATAATTACAAACTCCTATTTACTTTTTATAATGAAAAACGCGCCATTTCTTGAGAAATCCGGCCGCCATTTTGAATCCGCCATCATTGAAAATTGAGTCAAATATATTCTGTAGTATTGTTTTGATTGAGGAAAATGACTGTGGATCAAGAAAAACTCACAATAACGTTATTTTCTCGTTAATACAAGAGAAAAAATTCATATTACATGAGATTTTATGCAATGTCCGCCATTTTGAAAAGATTAGAGTCAGTTGAGATCGGCAAAAAAAATCCTATCATCAACTCCAACTATTGCCTCCACCTCCCTCCACAATCCGGAGTAGGTTAGAGTACTTTTTGGACAAAAAAAAAAAATAAAAAAAATCCCCAAATGTTCAGTAGTTTTCTCCATAAAGTCAGCCATATTTTTTATCTAGAGCATTTAATCACAATTCTGACCCCGGAAATTGAAAGATCACATCTGAAAACATTAGGAGAAGTGGTTTTTTATTGAGTGAAGTCATTAATTTTTCCCTTCGAGATTGACGCTCCAAAAAGGATGAATAGTTGTGTCCGTTTGGGCGTTAATGGGTTCAAACAAGTGTGTTTACATAAACAGAATACAAGGTGAGATTCGATGTAACCGAGTTATTTATGTCACACTTACCACAGACGAGGAGAGTGTTGAGGAAATTGGCACAGCCGACGGCACACCGCTGAGAGGACATATTCGCTATTGCACAATACAGGTCGGGCTTCTCCTCGCTAGCGGGCCTGCTGGTGTCCGGCGTTTGGATGGGGGATGGAGTTGAGGGTGTGTTCAGTCTGAAAAATAACCCCATGCAGTCCTTGTAACGTCCATCCGATGTGACCATCTCATATCGGATCGACTGGAACTAAACGGAAGACTCACCTTAATTGTATGGAAAGCGTCGAGAGCTTCCCGCCGAGCGTGACGAGCGCCAAGAAGCTGTGCTCGCTGACGCTGCTGGACGCGATAAGATTCCAGTCGGGCTCCAGCTCGTCCTCCAGCTCCTCGCCGATCTCCCTGTTGTAGATGAGCACGCGCGGCTTCGACGGCTGGCTCAGCACCTTCCGCTTGGGCTTCGTACTGCTCTGCTTGTCCTTCAGCGACAGCTTCTTGTAGTCCTGCACGATCTCCGTGTCGCTCACATCGCCCGCCGGCAGGCTAGAGCAGTCCTGGAGGGAGTTGTCGATGGCCAGGTACAGCATGAAGGTCTTCTCAGAGAGGGCGCCCATGTTGAGGTGACTCTCGTTGATCTGCCGCTTGATCCACTCCAGGACGAGGCGACACAGCGCGTTCTCATTCACCAGCGACATCTCCTCCCTGGACTGGTTGAGCACCTCGATTCGGGCACAGTACAGGTTCAATACGTTGTTGTTTTTGCTGATCTTTGAGAACTGAAGAAGAAAAAAGTGGATTCTATTAAGAGAGCACCCTTTAAAGGTGCATAAGTAAATTCTAAGGTGATTTTTGGATATCATACTTTAAGATATCATACTAAAAAAAGATTCAAATATGTACAGTGCGTCCTGGAAAGTTTGCATCGAATAGGAAATCCTTATATAATAAAAGTGGGGAATATAAACATAGAAACGGGAAAAATAAAAAAAAATTCCACGTGATGATAATTTTCCTGGATACACTACATGTAACGAATGAAATCAGACTGCTATATCATCAGTGTAGCCCCCCCCCCAAAACGAGGGATAATTTCTCGGTAATCGCACCAAACTCACCTCCTTTGCGATGAACGCGTCGACCTGCTGGATGAAGTCCTTATTCCTGGCGATGCCCGGCAGTGATCGGATTTCTATGCAGTTGTCGACGGAGAGGTGTTTGATCAGGTGTTGGGCGCATATTTTCGTGACCCTTTCCATTTTCAGGTTGGTCGCCGCCAAGAACACGGCCTTAACCTGTAACGGAACATTTGAGTAACCATTAGATTGCGGGATTGCTGCAAAGTCCGGAAACGGTGCTGCCACACAAAAGCGACTTCCAATACGTTATACTTCAGACATAGTTTTAATCTTAACTATTAGTTTTTTTTTTGTTTGGTTGGATTAGGTCCAGGAGTAAGTAACAACTATTCCTTAGTTGTTATTTACTCCTGGACCTAATCCAACCAAACAAAAAAAAACTAATAGAGAAGAAGGTCGCTAAATTCCACACAGATATTTAATTTTAACTTCGTTCGCTGCGTCTTACCTCGCAATAGGGAATCTCGAGCTTGGCGGTATAGGCGTAGTCGATGAGGATCTGCAGGGCATTCTGGTCGAAGCCGCCATTCAGCTTGTACGTGACAATGTTCTCCGGCCTCTTCTGGTCCTGATCGGTGGTGAACAGCTCGAAGAGGTAGGGGGAGGCGCTCGCCAGCACGGCCCTGTGCGCGTGGATCTCTGCGCTGTCCGCCTACACGACCAATAAAAAAAAAAGGCACAATATCATAACCGACTAAACGTTAGCGAACGATACGAAAATTAATCGTCAAGTATCGTTAAATAGTTACACTAAAAAAACAAAAAATGAGGAATAAGGAAAAAATAAAAATAATAAAAATCGATTTACCATCGCTTAACTTCACGTAATGTTCTGCAAAACAGATAAAATTAAAACGTCCTTTAAAAAAAGGAACGGTACGATAAATTTTTACCTGATTTTGCTAGAGAAAATCAGATTTTCTGCAAGAAAACGTTAATATCCCACTATGCGCAGATAAATTTATATTACGTGGAATTTGAAATAATCGCATTTTTTAAGACTCAACATCATATTTTATTGGGTGATTATTAGACTAAAATTGAAGGCAACAGAGAAAGCAAACTTTCAAAGTACCTTTATGCTACTTATTTCAAAAACTGGAGAAGTGACAAGTTACAGCTATTTTATTTTTCTTAAAAAAAAAACAGTATGCTGAAATAAAATTATAATTATTATAGGTTGTATTATGGTCCACATCTAGGAATAAGGCGTAATATAATTTTATCGGCACACAGAGAGCTTTCGACATCGATCTTTCTCTACTAGGACTACTATTTTAAAAAGACTTAAAATCTACTCACTACTGGTCATTTAAATTCTAATACGTAGATTTTGAGAGAGCTGCCCAGTAGTGTAACTGACCGTATACAATAACAATTTTAGCAAGATCTCAGATAATCACGACTACAGAGTGGGTGCTATTTGCTATTTTGACGGACGCACAGTCCATCACTTTTGATTAAATTAGGATTAAAGGCGAGTGCAGCTACACTTGCCGTTAATGTCGTGGAATGAACCGGATTATCTGAAACGTGCAAAATCTGTTGGTTGTACAGTCAGGCACATACGTGAAGAATGACGTCACAGAAGTGACGATTTTTTCTCATCATGTTGAGGGACTTTAGCATGTGGGTCTGGTGGCCCTCGTCGAAGTACTCCATGTACGGCTCGGGCTCGGGGGTCCTCGGCGTTTCTCATATCCGGCACGTCCTCGCCGGCGGGCGGGCGGAGGTGACCTGAAAACCGTCAACGTGATCAAGTCGTATTTCGTTTCAATTGACAACATATTCATATTGTTAGCAGTAAAAAGAGTAGGAGGCCTTGCATCGCCTAATGCGGGTGTATAATAAAGTGACATATTCCGCCTGCAAGGCGTCGGTGTATTGTTGGTTGCCTATACGAGATTATTACAATCAACGTCCGAGAAAATACTAGGAGCGAAAGCACTACAGAGATTCTCGACGATTCGGGGGAAAGCTGGAGGATTATTCCGGAGAATTCGGATGGTGTATATAAGCATGACGGCTAGCTCCAGGGAGTCAGTTTTGAATTGGAACGTAGTCCAGTGAAGATCAAAGTGATATACCGGGTGATATTTAGACCGCGATATTTTGAGTGTGATTTTGTTGATAGTAGTTGTGATCAAATTAATTCAACAATAAACGCTTTTACCAAGTAAAAAGTGTCACAATAATTTAAAACTTGGCTTCTTCCATAGAATTTTCTTTTGGGTCAAAGAATCTTTTGCATTACGCTGTACACTCAATTCCCGGACACCCTGTGTATACTAATGTAATTATTTTTAAGGCCGTTAGGAGTAGCTAGCAGTAGATGTTACCGTTTCTTAAGGGGTTACACCACTTTCGAAAAATCGATTTTTTTTTGCTTAAAATGTCCATTAACATCGTAAAAATTACGTGGAAAAGTTGGTAGAAACCTGGGAAAAGGAAACCTGGAAAGGGCTCGAATTTTGAATCTAGCGCGATCCCTTTCGCTGCTCTATGCGAGAGCAATCTAGGTACCGTTGTTGGTATCGAAAATTGGAGCATCCGTCCTTGTCTGATGAAGCAAAAAAGGCCAGGATCGATTCACAATCACTAAGAAAAGAAAAGCAGGAGAAGGAGGTCAATCTCAAAGGTCAATTGTATGATGCAGGCATTCCAGATTAAAACTTTAAACGCGTTTTTCTCGAAACATGAAATTTCCAGTCGGCCGGACCAATATCTCGAACAATTTTTATTCGATTGGCTTGAAATTTTAACTGAATATTCAAAACTAGTTTCTCCACAACAGTACGTAGGATTTTTTTGTTATATTGCATAGGTCAATTGTTATTAACAATTTTCGAGCGATTTTTCGTTGTTTTTTTTTTTTTTTTTCACACGCCATATCTGCAAAAATCAATTTTAAAAAAATCCTAAGTACTGTTGAGCCTGATCATACTAAATCGAAATATTCCTGGCTCATCGTTCTATCTCTAAATTTCCAGGAGTTATCGGTCCGGCCATGGAGCCAAAAAAAAAGATGCCTTGGGAAAACTACTGAGAAGCTCTAAAAAAATTACAAACACACTTCAATACAAGTGCAATAAATGTTTTTTTTTTTCATTCGAATTTCGATATCTTGTTTAGTTTCTTTGAAAAGAAATTCCAAAATTTGCTTCATTTTTCGGCCTCTAGGGTGGTGCACCCCCTTCACTAATGTTGGAAGTGCATTTCATATGTATATCACACTATTCGTTAAACGTTTCAGTGAATAGGCGTTTATTAAAGTTACCGTAGCTATTAAACACAGATATGTAAAAAGGAAAAGCCTTATCTTAAATATACACCCATAAAGTGGAATTACATGGAGATTAGAAAAGTAAATTCCACTAAATTAAGCGCGATTGCCATGCAAATAACGTAAATTGGGTGAATTTCACGGACCTGTAACCCGTTTTACGGAATTTTTCCTTCTTTGACGATTCCTAAATGGATAGGAAGTTAGGGAAGTTAAACATGACGTCAATGTCAGAGGCGGATTTAGGACAACGTGGATTCAGTTTTAAAATTTGTTCACAGGCGAATAAAAATAAATAAAAAAATAGATATAGGGAGAATTAACCCTGTCTTTCACTTCAACATTGTTGGTCGCGCTGCACTCATGGCAAAAAATATCAAGCCTAATAGCACGCTCTAAACTATGTCAGAAGGGTTGTTAACTTAATTACAAATCTTAATAGCAATTATTACAATTGTAATAATTTGAAAATCTAATAATAATACCTAACATTTGAAAATCTGCGGTGCAAAGACCGCCGGCGCGACCGCCGCCGCACAGTGAGCGAAAACGACAAAATTTTTCTCAAAATAATATAACCCCACAGAAAACTCCGATCATTGTGATTTTTTTTATTTTACAGGTTTTGGACAGTAGATTAAAGGAAAATTGGTCCGACACGCGGTTGAGGTTTAAAGAGGGGGGGGGGGACACCCCATATCCCAGTAACTGTACAATAAAAGATTTTTTAAGTTCCACTAACCGCATACCTCCAACTTTTAAACCCCCCTGACCTTATAACATAAGCTTTCAAAACCCCGTGACCCCATAACTTGAAATTTTATACCCCCATAACTCCATAACCTCAACTTTTAGACCCCCATCTCTATAGACATAATATCTCTATAACCTAAACTTTCAATCTACATGACCCCCATAACGTAACCTGTCGAACCCTCATAACCCCATAACCTCAACTTTTAGATCCTCATGTACGCAAAACTCAATTTTTCGAGTCCGATAACCCTAAATATGAAGTTCTTATGCCCCAATATCTATATAACCTAAGTTTTTTAATGCCCATGACACCATAACTTAAGCTGTTAAACCCTTATAACCCCATAACCTCAGTTTTGAACCTTTAGATTTGATTTAGGAAGTTTTCTTTGTAGGAGTATAAAGCCATTGTTATAGGGTTCTAAAGTTTGAAAACTGAGGTTATGGGGTTATAGGGGTTTAACAGCTTAAGTTATGTGGTCATGGGGATTGAAAGCTTAGGTTATAGAGATATTGGGCATAAGAGCTTCAGTTTTTGAGTTTTAGAGAAATTGATTTTTGTGTAGATGGGGGTCTAAAAGTAGAGGTTATGGGGTCAGGAGGGTTTAAAAGTTGGAGGTATGCGGTTATTGGAGCTTAAAAGCTTTATTTGTAAAGTTACTGGGATATAGGGTCCCTTATGTGGTGTCTCTCTCCCCTCTTTAAACCCCAAACGTGTGTCGGACCAATTTTCCTTTAATCTACTGTCCAAAACCTGTAAAATAAAAAAAAATCACAATGATCGGAGTTTTCTATGGGGAGTTATCTTATTTTGAGAAAACTTTTGTCGTTTTCGCCCACTGCGCGCCGCAGCGTTAAAGAATTTACCATGTAACGGTAATTAAATCCAGAAGAAGTAACGCAGGGCTACAAATAAATACACAGATAATATTAATAAATATTAGAATATCATGTAGTTTAATTCCATTCACTTAATTTTGTCCAGTACTGTATTTAACCGACCAACCATTATCATAATTTTTTTAGGAGAACTATTAAATTATATTGTATTTCGTTACAAAGTCACGGATTGTTAGCAATACTCGGTGACGCGACGTCTCAAATAATCTAACATTATCGTGCATCGTTTACTTAGGTATTTACCATAATCAATCTATTCCACATTCGAAATCGAATGAGAACTAGGTACATAGTTAAATCCATTTATTACACGAACAAGTAAGAATGTAAATTGCCTGTCTGCTAACGTTCAATATTAATATTTACAATCATCGACGGTCGGTTGCAAGGTAACGACGACAAAAAAGTGTAATGGGCCAATGACTTGAGATTATGTCGTCATATTCCAGTTAATACACATTATGCTACCTACGTACAGAACGTGATAGATGATAAAGGCATGCTATAAATATTTTATATTGAGAATTATTCTTACATGGTGCTGCGAGGGAGCTCTCGCAGCTTCTAAGTAAAAATAGGGTAGACTGGGGCTATTTGCTTGTGGGGGTAGGTGTGCAGTTGTTGAAAAGTGACAGAAGATTGATAAATGATCAATGCAATAAATACCAATAACTCAAGTAATCCATATCTACAGGGTGGATATAGCAGTTATGGCTTGTGTCAGGACATGTCTAATTCATTCTGGGCCACCCCCTATAAATGTAGGGCTTATAATCCACGGACCGTTATTCAGTTTGTATATTGTGAAGCCCTATTGCATAGCCTATAAAGATTATGCCGTCCTTGACTCACTGCCGCATGATCTATTTTGCTATTTAAAAACCGACGCAGGGCTTCGGTTTGTATTTGAAACCTTATCCACATAGGGCACATAATGTTAGAAATAGCAATTATTAGAGAATGTATCTGACATACTAACTAATTCCCGAAAAACTAATTGAAACATGGAGAAGCATTTATCAGACTGGATATGGACATCTTATTTTCACCAGTCATGTCTGGGCTCTGCTGTATGCAGCAGAGATGTCAGATTGGTATGTCAATTTTCCTGGACAAAAAATTATATATACAGACTGTCTCATAAAAAACGGCCAAAGCCATAACTCTGTGAATATTTTAAATAAATTTTTGAAAATCTGGAAATTTATATTTGCCAAAGGGGCGCCCTTTTTAGCATATAAAACATGGCGATACTACCTCGAATACTATACATTTATATCAATCTTAAACCTATATTAAAAATTCCTCCTCAAACCTAAATTAACTCTTGGGTAAAAAATTAATTAAATTCCATAAACACAAAAACAAACACAGTTGTCAACAAAATGACATTTAATATAATTTTTACAGTTTCTCTGATAGTCTTGTTGGTTGTCGCATCTTGATTAGTGATTTATCAGAATTCACAAAGCCAAAAATGAATTATAACCATCTAACTGATATGTTACAAGTGTATTTCGAATGCAATAAAATCAGTAGGCAAGCGGTGCGGCTTTGTAGAGAAAAGGTTTCCGAATAGAGAAATTCCACAACCCCAAAAATTTGCAAGACTTGAAAACAATTTGAGAGCATATGGTGCTTAAAAAAAACACCTAACAGTACCTACGTCAATTTCAAGAAGAGGTGGAATTAAATGTTCTTACTGTGCAAGAAAATCCAAGGACTTCGACTAGAGAAATAGCCAGCAACATTGGCTCATCAAAAGGAACTGTTAATGATATATGTACTTAAAAAGCATAAATACAAGCCATACATACCGCAAAAAGTTCATTCACTAGAAGATAATGACAAAGTGAGAAGAATACGGTTTTGTCAGTGTTTCTTAAATATGGTGGAACAAGATCCACTTTTTCCGAGAAATATTTGGACAGATGAATGCACTTTTAGCAGCAGTGGCATTTTTAATAGGAATATTCATCGATATGGGAGCCAGGAAAATCTTCGAATTGAGGGATATAGATGCAAAACTCACATTATCCACTTTTTAATTTTTTTCAGGAAGAAGGAATAACTGATTTCTCACTTTTCAAGTGACTTAATGCTCTGAAATTTTTTTGGTATTTGTATTAGAACTTTAAATTTGCTTCTCAATTGGTGAAATGATAGCACAACAATATTTGACTCCAAGAAAGTGAATTAAAATTTGGATAATGTGAGTTTTGATACAACTTTTTGGATAATGTAGTTTTGCTCCAAATTATTCTACATAATATTATTGTTTACACTAAAATTCATGAAGTTAAGCTAAGAAAAGGAACTTGGAAACAAACTCAATGGTATATCGGAAAAACGCGGAACCAACCATCTAGGAAAGCAAAGCAAGAAGAGAAGCAAAACTCACATTCTCCTTAGGCAATCGGCCATATGGTTTATCGCTTTAAGCTTTTTCATTGGTGGATATGGAGATATTAATGTGAGTTTTGGCAACATCAGATCGTAGGAAAATGTGACTTTTGAAACAATTCACAGATTCCACAATTTAAAATTAAACCTACGAAAATATGAGTTTTGTAACGCTTCTAAACTTTAAAATGGTGTAATTCAACATGATGAACAAGATATCGCCACTAACTTTATTTCGAAAAATTATGGATAATGTGTTTTGCATCTGTACCCCACCCGTCAATTATTGTTGAACGTTCAAAGAAGATTTAGTGTAAACGCGTGGTGTGGTGTTTTGGGGGATATGTTGATTGGACCATTTTCATAGATGGCGTGCTAAATCGTGAAAAATACTATCGACTGTTGACCAACGAAATTGAAAATGTTCTTGATGAATTACCCCTTGCAACGCTTAACACAATCTATTTTCAACAAGATGGGGCTTCTGCCCATAATGCCAGATTAAATATTAATTATTTAAATGACAAATTTGGCAGAAAGTGGATAGGAACATCTGGACCAATTCGATGGGCACGTTCGCCAGACCTTGCCCCACTGGACTTTTGGTTATGGGGTTATCTTCAAGATATTGTTTATTTATCACGATCGGAAAATGTGGAAATAATGCAGAGAATTATCAATGCTTGTCGGCAAATATCCCATAATATTATTCTGAATGGGGCGAATGCAGTAAGAAGATGCCAAGTGTGTATTGAGCAAGGTGGTCATCAATTTGAACAATATTTATAGGCAGGTGGTTTTTGTATTGTTTGTTAATATTACTACAAACCATTTATTTACTTTCCACGGTCATTCGATAATTTAATTGCAATATATCTTACCCCAGGAAGAATTAAATTTTTAGGGGTTTGTTGAGGGGGGAAATATAGACTTGTGATACATCTTCGGAAAGGATATTTTACACTTAGTAGGAATATCGAAAAAAATATACAGGGTGTCATTTAAAAAAATTACAATGAGGTCACTTCCGGGAATACCGGAAGTAGTACCGCCATGTTTTATATGCTAAAAAAGAGCTAAAAGAGCATGTGCTACCGCCATGTTTTATATGCTAATATAAATTTTCAGATTTTCAAAAATTTATTTAAAATATTCACAGAGTTATGGCTGGCCGTTTTTTTTATGAGACAGTCTGTATATATATTCCTGGATTTGACGAAAAATTCCGGGAAAAATAAATTTAATATCATTAAATTTAGTTAAGAAGTTAAAATAAATGTTGATACAAACGTAAAATTATTCTATATTCAGTTAAGACTATCAAAAATAAATAAGACTTAAAAAAAATCTGAGAAATTGTTGATTTAGTAACATACAGTACACTCCGCTCAGTAGTGTTTAATGGGTTGGCTATCCCCACTTATGCACCTATTATTTTTACATACAAAAATGAGGAGCATCTGCGTTACTATGATGGATCAGGGAAGTCCGGGATTATCAAGTGGTAATCCTGGGAAAATCTCGGTCATTCCCGGCCACCTGGCAACTCCAATGCAACATGCATTTTTGAATGACTGGTTTTTAAATTGATCAAGCGATTTACATTTCTTTAACATTTGGAATAACAGGAAAAAAATGATTAGTGTTATTTATTATTGATGGAAAAAAATCGCTAATTTCTCCGCAACATAGCTAATGTACATTTCACAAGCAGAACGGGTATTTAACATTTTTTAATAATCAGTGATATAATCTGCAGTTTAGAGCCGATAACGGTGAAATCTTCGTGCCAAAATCGATTTGTCGTCGAGTACATCTTATCAGTCGGGATTTACTTACAAGCCTCTTATTTATTTTCTAAGATGCTCTCGGATTTTTTAATTCTTTACAAAGATTATTTGTGTGCACTGATTCTATTATAGATTGTAATTTATGGTAATCTACATGAATATACATACTACTGCACTTAAAATATGTACATATGTATGTACTTCTGTTTATACGGAAACTATTTTAAATTCTTATTTTTTTGGGTGTTTGGCAATTTAGATTTGTTAATTGGGACTTGTTACAACCAGTGAATACAGAATTTTTACACTTCATGAAAAAAAATCGGCATGCAACTATTTGTTGACAAAAAAAAAGATAAATAAAATAAAATACATAAATGTAAAACAATCTCCTAAACTAAATCGCTGGGGATCACAACAGTAACGTCACAAGGATCGGCTGTTTCCGATGGTAACGACGAGGCAATTTTTGTGCTTATTAGACTGCTGACAAAATGGGCAAATATAACGACATAATTATTTCCAAATACTATTCAATCAAAAATGGTATTTTGAACAATATATTTTGAAAAATGTTTATTTTGAACAGCTCTACAAAAAATGTGTCAAAAAATGTGACTCAATTTAGGAATCACCTTGTATATTTTCAAACCCGGTGCCACTTTTATCAAGACAAATTGACTTTTTTATCAAGACAATACAATGCAATTTATCGCGTTCTGCCTTCAAGTGTTTTTTTTTAATTATCCGAAAACACTATATTCAGGAAAAGATAGGTTTCCGTAACCTATTATAGGTTTGCTAGAGCGTGACGATAAACCTTTCCAAAAGAGCCAACAGCAACGAGCGATCAAACGTGAAGGTCGGACCTTTTGGCGGAAAGCAAGTTTCGTCCTTCAAACTACTACCCTCTTCTCAAAACTACCTCATTTTACTAGGCGAGATATCTCGGGTATTAAATTCGGAAAAGGTCATCAAAACAACTTTCTAAATCACAATGCGGGACAAATGAAAATATTTTTTTGCGGATGAATTATTAGAGATTGAAAGCAATAACAATGCTAAATCGAATTTTCGTATTTTTTTTCTTTGACGATAAGACAAATATAAGGTGCGCAATAATGTTAATCGATGAATTATGCATGTCCTAAGAGTAACTAAAAATGTATTTTGACGTTGGTTACGTGAGCAGTGATGGTGGAGATTTAAAAAAAAATAGAAAATTAACCATAGAATTTTACCACAGCGAAAGTGATTCATTTTTAACTAGGGGTTTGGAATTGCAATTTATTTCCTATTCAAATATGGCATAAAATATATGTCTAGCATGCCATTTATGGTAAAACAACAAAGTTAATGTTCACTTTTGGTACATTTAGAATTGGATTTCTAGTTCTCCCAAACCATTTAACAGGCCATTCATCGTCAAGCGCCCTATATCTCCTTTATTGTTCATGCTGATACACCGATACACTCAACATCCACATATCCGAACTTTTCCGTTCCGCAAACTTCCACATTTCCGAACTCTCGTCACCAGGGGATAACCGAACTGCTGGCGCATGCGCAAAGGGTTTTTCTGGCTCATTCTAGTACTTTTCTTTGTTTTTCGAGGGTTTTATGCAAATGTAATACATACATGTGTACATGTTAATAAAAGAACGTTTTTTAAACAAAAAAATGTCAGGTGCAAAGGAGAGAGTGATGCAGGTAATTATTTTGTAATTCAAAGTGAAGGTTTGTTTTATTGAACATTTTGTTGACGTAACCAATATTAATTTAAAACTGAAATGAAAAATGATGAGAAAATATGTATTTTTTTAAGAAAACCGTGATACAAAACAAACATTATTGTACTGTTTATTTGCAGAGAAAAGAGCCTGCTAAGAGGCTAACCTTGGAGCAAAAGCTGGATCTGATAAATCACGTAAAAAATGGTGTTAAAAATGTTGATTTATGTAAGATGTACAATATTTGTAAATCGTCAGTGGCAGAAATTCTTGGGAAAAAAGAAATTTACTTGTCGGAAGTTGAAAAAAGACGAATATTGAGTGGACGGATTGACACAAAAAAGTGCACCGGTACTTATGATACGCCATTTGAAATAAGTGTTTTCCACTGGTTTGTACAAAGAAGAACTCTTGTAGAACCTGTCTCAGGTGTGCTGCTGAGGGAGGGCGATTTCCTCTTTGCTGAATTCTGTGACAATCGAAATGTTTGATAGCAATCGCATTATTGTGTTTAATTTTTTTTTCTCATTTCAAATTTCGCGTTTTTTTTGTCGTCAACCAATCAGCGACAAGTTCGGTTGTGTGGAAGTACAAGTTCGGAAATATCGTGAGTTCGGAAATTTGGAGTTCGGATATGTGGATGTTGAGTGTATATTTATTTTATTAAAAAACATACGAGCATACTAGAATAAATATATATTCATATCTATGTATGTTTTTAAATTACAAAATATAAAATTACCGTTTGTGGTTAGTATACTTTGAATCTGTTACCAAGGAAAACGCAAATGTTGATGTAATATACGTACATAAGAGTTAGGCACACTTGGTGGCACATACAGTGGCGTGCAAAAGTCTTGGTGCAGCGCTAAGAAGAAACGGTTTTATTAGATTTTCCAAAGTAAAAAAAGCGCCACATTAAAATACATATACATTGCATCAATTCAGTCATTACATAACTTGTATAGATATAATAAATGCTAATACACCCATGTCATAAGACATTACATTGTGCAAACGAAACAAGTGCCTAAAATCGTGTTGCAAAAGTCATGGTGCAGGTGTGTAATATGCATGTATAGTGTGTGTGAATCCCTGTGTGATATAGTGTCAAACGTCGCACAAGTTAGTCTACCACTGTCTGTACAAGGGTATACATCAACAAGTGACCGAGTAAATATTTTATAAAAAAATCACCCCAAACGGAGAGAGCTTTCAATTGGCGAGCGGGAAATTATTTTAAAGCTTCATAAAGAAGGAAAATCGCACCGTAAAATAGGTGAATTGGTGACTAGAGAGACTAGAGGTGCCGCTCTACAATAAAACATGTGATAGATCGCTATAAAAAAAGAAAACAGAGTGGAAAACAAATTACGCAGTGGGCGTCCTCGCAAACTTAGCAAACGCGATGAAAAAAATACTACGCTGTGTGAAACAAGATCTCGGAGTAGAAGTGCTGAAAAGCTTGCTCACGAATTGGAGGTATACTCTGGAATTAGTGTTCACCGATCAACTGTCTCTAGAGCACTTCATAGAGCTGAATATCACTATCGCATCGCACGAAAAAAGCCATTCATCAGTAAAGCCGGCAGATCCGGGCGGCGGGCATAAAGTTTTTCACATATCTCTACGTAAATAACAGGGTAATTTTAACACATCTCTTTATAAATTGCAACAGTGTTGCCCGCCGCCCGGATCTGCCGGCTTTACTGATGAATGGCTTTTTTCGTGCGATGCGATAGTGATATTCAGCTCTATGAAGTGCTCTAGAGACAGTTGATCGGTGAACACTAATTCCAGAGTATACCTCCAATTCGTGAGCAAGCTTTTCAGCACTTACTCCGAGATCTTGTTTCACACAGCGTAGTATTTTTTTCATCGCGTTTGCTAAGTTTGCGAGGACGCCCACTGCGTAATTTGTTTTCCACTCTGTTTTCTTTTTTATAGCGATCTATCACATGTTTTACTGTAGAGCGGCACCTCTAGTCTCTCTAGTCACCAATTCACCTATTTTACGGTGCGATTTTCCTTCTTTATGAAGCTTTAAAATAATTTCCCGCTCGCCAATTGAAAGCTCTCTCCGTTTGGGGTGATTTTTTTATAAAATATTTACTCGGTCACTTGTTGATGTATACCCTTGTACAGACAGTGGTAGACTAACTTGTGCGACGTTTGACACTATATCACACATGGATTCACACACACTATACATGCATATTACACACCTGCACCATGACTTTGCAACACGATTTTAGGCACTTGTTTCGTTTGCACAATGTAATGTCTTATGACATGGGTGTATTAGCATTTATTATATCTATACAAGTTATGTAATGACTGAATTGATGCAATGTATATGTATTTTAATGTGGCGCTTTTTTTACTTTGGAAAATCTAATAAAACCGTTTCTTCTTAGTGCTGCACCAAGACTTTTGTACGCCACTGTATGTATAATATACAAATGTATATGTAGATAGAGGCCACTTGGCCGACGGTATCAGTGGATCGTTTTATGTAATTATATCGATAGCCTACTTTAGATAGGCAGTTTATTCAAAGTCAAAAAGGGTTATTACGTTATATGCAGGGTCACTTAATGTCACTTATTTAAGGCGTGATCCATGAACCAATTTTAAGACGAACATTTCATATAAACGTACATACATCTTGCAAAACGTCTGGCTATTCGATGTATTTTCGGTACTAAAGTTATGTATATATTTATTATAAATAACAAATGTTAATATTTGATTAACAATTACTTCCCAACGATAAGTCGTACGACAAAATGAAAGAGACCTTTTTTTGTTTACAATCAAAGAGTAAACAATTTTTTAGTTAAAATTGTATTGGGCCTTAGCACGTTTAGCTACGCCACTGGTTAAACGAAAAAAAAGTTTGAGGTCAAAATGTGTGTTTGTAAACTATAACAACGTGCACCAAAATTTAGTTAAATATCTCAAACCGTTTTCGAGATTCTTAGCGAAAACCGAATAAATAAATAAACGTTAGCACCCTGTATATTGAAAACCAAACATTTCATATACAATTTCCATTCTAAATTGAAAATAGGTAGAAAAAGGCAAGGTTGTCAGATATATTTTCTAAAATTGCTAAGCTCACTATACAAGTATACTTCATACTCCAGTAAACTGTTAGTTCGTGACGTTCTTAGAAAGCTAGTTTGGAAATATTTAAAAAAAATACATAGATATAAATTTATTGGTTAGCATTAAAATAAAGCGTTTAAAATTGCTGGAAAAAATAATTATAAATTAAAACAACTTTATGTATATTACTATACTTTTGAAGAGCAGGAGCTGGTGCTGCTGGTGGTAACACCGGCCAGCAGCGAATGCAGCAGCGAATGCCGATCCATTATACTATTGGATTGCTTTGTATCTAATACATTCCTTACTTATTCGGTCCACTGTGCCATAAATTTTTTACGACGTCGTTAAAATGATTTACGACTTTAGGAATTCTACTTGTTTAAGGCGCCAGTGACGTGTATTTCAGCTAGGTTTATTAACAGACAATTTTTTGAGATTGTCTGGCTAAATGAGCATTATATACAGCAAATTATATTACAAATATTAAGAGTTTTGCATGCAGGCTAATTTTAATCTCCTATATTGATTTGAATGAAAAAAAATATTTCACAATTTTCGAATTTATAAAAGATATGCACGCCCATGGAATCATAAAGTTGCACCGCTTTTTTTGTTGCCCAGGCGTATTTATCATTTCCAATTAAAATTAGAAGGACTATATAGACCTTCTATTTTCATTCTTCAATTAAAATTAGGACTATACCGGGTGACCACGAGATTACTACCCAGGCTCTAGCTGAGGCATGAAAAAATATATCGATTTCAAATTTTGGGAATGTATATCATTGAAAGGGATGCAAAATTTAGTTATAAAAACAACTGATCATCACTTCCTGTTTGACCGGAAATGCCTTAAACTTTGTTATTTTATACGGAACACCCTGTATATTAAATATTTTTTTTAATTCTACTGAAAAAACTAAGACTGAAACATGTATCATGTGCTATACCTATCTTTGACAGTTTCCGAGAAAATCGCGTTTAAAGATGTCAAATGTGTCATTTATAAAATGCTTTTGAAAGAAAACAAGTGAAGATAGGGACAAAGTCATATGATATTTTTAACTTATTTTAGAAGCACTAAAGCCTGATATCATTAAAATTTCCCACTTCCGGCTCAATCGGAAAATACCGGAAGTCATCTTTAGTAGCAATTTACTGCAATAATTTTAATGGAATGCCCTATTACTAATTGGAAATTCGGATTCTACAAACAATTTCGAATCATTCTTATGTACACTTCCCTATACCCAAAGTTCATATTTTTGAGATATAATATTTTATTTAAAAAAACTAAAAAAATAATAAATTTTAAAAATAACATCATAATATTTTTTTTATTAAAATTTTAATTTTTTAGGATATACTAATAGAAATATACGTTTGATTCAAAGACCTTAATGATATTTATTTAAATTTTTCTTTTTTATTATTTTTTTTTTTAAATTGGTCCAACGTTGCGCGTTCCAATTACTCCCATCCACCATTAACACCAAATTCCCGGGAAACCCCTTTTTCTAAAAAGGGGGGATTTTCTCTTGCCCAATATCTCGAATTATTTTTATTGAACATCAGGCTCCCAAATTCGTGGGGGCGGATTCGAAGAGAAAAGGGCTTAAATTTGGGGTTTGCACCATAAACCAATTACAAACTCCAGCCTCCGTTGGTGATCGGCTTCATAAAGATGGTGGTGTACCTGGTACTTAAATGGCTTAAATTTGTGCTTTTTTTAAAATATTTCTGACGCTTTCCCGTCCAATTCCAATATTGGCAGCAATTTGTCTAACTGAAGTAGTCGGATCTACCTCAATACACGCCAGAGTATTAATCTCCGCCTCTTCACTAACAATAAACTCGTTAGGTTCTTCTTCAATTCTTTCGGTTTTTAAGTGACGTTCAAGCCAAGGGAAATATTTATCATGGGGTTGTGCACGATCTGGATATCGTTGCCCGTATAAAGCTTTTGCTTCCCTGCGATTTTTTCTCACTTTTCCATACACTAGCAGCATGTCGATTTGATGTTCGCGAGTAAAAAGTGGCATTTTAAATAAAAGAGAAGTAATAACACTACCACCAAACGTTGTAAACAGTAAAAATTAATTGTGAAATTAAGCAACAATGAAGAAACTGACGTTTAAAAACAAAAGCCTGTGATAGCGCCTACCTATATTAAAATTCCTCCGCACCTCTGATAGATGCATTGACTGTTTCTATCGTTTTCTATTTATGCATCGTTCATACCTATGACATTCTGACATTAAACATTTAATATCTCAAAAACTATGAACTTTGGGTATAGGGAAGTGTACATAAGAATGATTCGAAATTGTTTGTAGAATTCAAATTTCTAATTAGTTACAGGGCATTCCATTAAAATTATTGCAGTAAATTGCTACTAAAGATGACTTCCGGTATTTTCCGGTTGAGCCGGAAGTGCGAAATTTTAATGATATCAGGCTTTAGTGCTTCCAAAATAAGTTAAAGATATCATATAAGTTTGTCCCTATCTTCACTTGTTTTCTTTCAAAAGAATTTTATAAATGACACATTTGACATCTTTAAACGCGATTTTCTCGGAAACTGTCAAAGATAAGTATAGGACATGATACATGTTTTAGTCTTAGTTTTTTCAGTAGAATTAAAAAAATATATAATATACAGGGTATTCCATATACAATAACAAAGTTTAGGGCATTTCCGGTCAAACAGGAAGTGATGATCAGTCGTTTTTGTAACTAAGTTTTGCATCCCATTCAATGATATACATTCCCAAAATTTGAAATCGATATCTTTTTTCGTGCGTCAGCTAGAGCCTGGGTAGTAATCTCGTGGTCACACGGTATAGTCCTATTTTCAATTGAAAATGATAAATACGCCTGAGGAACAAAAAAAGCGGTGCAACTTTATGATTCCATGGGCGTGCATATATCTTTTATAAATTCGAAAATTGTGAAATAATTTTTTTCATTCAAATCAATATAGGAGATTAAAATTAGTCTGCATACAAAACTCTTAATATTTGTAATATAATTTGCTCTAAATAATGCTCATTTAGCCAGACAATCTCAAAAAATTGTCTGTGTTAATAAACCTAGCTGAAATACACGTCACTGGCGCCTTAAATACGTAGAATGTCTAAAGTCGTAAATCATTTTAACGACGTCGTAAAATTTTTATGGCACAGTGGACCGAATAAGTATTTGGATGTATTACATATAAAGCAATCCTATAGTATAATGGTCGGCATTTGCTGGTGCATTCGCGGCATCGCCTTGCCGGCTCTTCAAAATTTCCTTAAATATAGTAACATACATAAAGTTGTTTTAATTTATAATTATTTTTTTCAGATATTTTAAACGCTTTATTTTAATGCTAACTAATAAATTTATATCTATGTATTTTTTTTTAAATATTTCCAAACTAGCGTTCTAAGAACGTCACGAACTAACAGTTTACTGAAGTATGAAGTATACTTGTATAGTGAGCTTAGCAATTTTAGAAAATATATCTGACAACCTTGCTTTTTTTACCTATTTTCAATTTAGAATGGAAATAGAGTACATTCGTTTACATTTGAACATTTCGACTTAAAATTGGTCGAGGAATCACACTTTAAGTAACTTTACATAACATTAACTAACACCTTGGATGGTGCTTTACTGCATCGTAGTTGGTACGTCGAGTGTACGCCACTGGATTAGATGGAATTTTAAAGAGTTGTCGGAGTGCCTCGGGGGCAAATTCGCAGCGAGCCAGAAGCCAGACCAATCCGTTCTGTTAAGCCCGGTTAAGGTTAAGGTCATAATTGTATCAGGCTTCCAATTCGTTTTATTATACTTTGTTTTATCAAGCCCGTAGGATGAATCGACCGACCGACGTCAGACATTACGGGACATGACCGGATTTTGGCAATTCGCTCCGAAATCATCACGATTCAATCCAAATTCATATAATAAAATTTAATTCACGTCGTCACGAGTTAGCATTTAGTTTTCATTTCACCTAAAATTAGTTACTTAGTAGCTGTGAGGATATTAAAAAAAGTTAACTAATCAGCTGCAAGCGGTTTTGTTGTAAGTCAGTGGCGGTGCGTGATCCTAAGATTGGGGGTGCACCATACATAAAAATAACGATAATCATAAGAATAATAAGAATATCCCTAATATGAGATAAATATTTATCTCATATTAAGGTTATTCTTATTGACTCTATTAATTTGAAAACTTACCTAATTTTCTTTGTAAATGAGCTCAATTCTGCGATTTTTACATTGTGCAAATTTTTCAATTACTTTGTTGTTAAAATTTTCGATATTTGTAATAGTCTTTTTCAATGGAGAGCATAGCCAAAGCCGACAGTCTTTCCTGGCACATGGTGTTGCGCAAAAATGTCTTTATTCGTTTTAAATAGAAATTTTCCACAAAAACGAATACAGTTAATAATAATGTTTAAAACATACTTGTTTTTTTGAAACCGCTTCATTGTATGCTGCCACTGCTCGTCGATGAGCAGAATCGAGCACTGTCGCAATATTTGCAGTGCCTAGCATGGCTAAATTCAAAACATTATTCATGTGTCCAGCAGAATTTGCATGTTTTTTTTTTTTATTTTCTCGTTTATGTGATTTAAATCCGTTACTCCCGTTTTGGTCCAAGATGTTTCTCCGCCAAACAAAACACTGCGTTCAATACATCGCATCCACTTAACCACAAATGTTTTTTAAATAAGTCATTATTAAATGTTCTTACAAATTGTTTACTTTTTCCTTTCACGGTTAATTTTAAATTAATTTGTGGAGTGGGCTACCTAGTTTTAATTTGCACTTTTTCCTCCAAACTCAAGTTAGAGAATGGAGTTTTTAATAAGTTTTGAATATAATTCATTATTCCAAACTAGATTGTAACCGAGTTTATATTTATAAAACGTGAGCGATAAAACAGCAATCGCAATGTACGAAAACAATTCATAAACTAACCGATCGATCACTCTCGTGCGCTCTTAAACTCCGCACATCATATCTATAGGATTCGCCCACTACGCGTCCTAATTGTGGAGGGGCAAGCAGTAACAATACGCGTTCGCTTTTTCGTATTGCACGGAAGCATGATCGTCGGGCCGCTTTTTCGTATTGCGCGTGCCGACTCCCGCGCCGCGATCGGAAACCAGTGGCGTTGGAGATAGACCTAGCGTCTAGTGGATTCGTAACGCTGCGGTCAAATAATATTCAGATGGTATTAACGCTAGGGATGCGGCAAGGCGATAAATTAAGAATGCATCCATTAATTACTAAATAAAATTATTAATGCTAAATTGTTGGTAGTGCGCGCGCACCAGCGCACCTTATAGCCCACCGCCACTGTTGTAAGTACATATAGACGCATCCAAAATGATCGATAAAGATATGTTCATTTCATATACATACATATACAGTGTGGGTAAAAAGCAGGGCTTACGATTATATCCTGAGCGAGTTGCTCTTAAGTTTAATTGCTTGATCAAAACATATTTTACTCTATGAGCGAACACGAGATGTTCGAGTAGCGAGGCAAACGCTTCTCAACGATTAAATCCTCTAACGATCGAATCCATCTACCGAGTCGAAACCTTTAACTCGTATATACATAGTTTAACTCCTTTGAGCGAGCGACTACATGAGGATCTAAACCTCCCGCAGCTCTTGTTGTTTCACTCGATAAAGGAGTAAAACCCGAAGAGCAGCAAGAGCGATGAGGTTTAACTCCTTGCTCGAGTTTAACTCTCTTATCGGCACTGAACATAAACTAGTTTGTGTTCGGTGTTATCGGTAATTATAATATCGGAAATCGGAATATCGGAAACGATTGACTAATCACAAAAAATTAAAGAAAAAATTGGAAATGAAATAAAGTGTAAAGAACGAAGTTGTAAAAAACTACGAATTGAAAAATTATAAAAAACCAAAATAGTTTATTAAACTTAAACAAATTAAAAAATAAGTATTAAAAAAGTAGAGTTAACTAAAACATATTGATAAGTAATACAAGCACAGGGACGTTCCATTAGGTGGTGTACAGATTAGGGATGATACGAAGCTTCGACTCCGATTCCGATAAGTCGGAACTTCCGATTGATATTACACCTCCGGTTCCGACGCTTTTAAATCGGAGGTTTTAATCGGAGATCGAAGGATAGCGGCGAGGGCCGCGGTCAACGTGTACGAACATGTTCAAACATGTCGCACGAGGAATCCCGCCCCGCTCCGTGCTTTCTCTCGTCATCGATTATTCTTTCACTTGTCTTGCTTACGCAATGTGGATATTTTTTTTTTGTTTTGTGCGGCGTTTCAATAAAATAATTTTTTTATTTAAACAATGAAGTCGAAATCAAGTATTATTTGGAACTACTTCATTGAAGTTTGTGCAAATACGGCAAAGTGTAAACTTTGTGAAAAGACATATTCACGAAAGGGAGGTACGACTACTTCGTTAAAAGGTCATTTAAAGTCTGTGCATCAGTGGCGGTGGGCTATAAGGTGCGCTGGTGCGCGCGCACTACCGACAATTTAGCATTAATAATTTTATTTAGTAATTAATGGATGCATTCTTAATGTATCGCCTTTCCGCATCCCTAGCGTTAATACCATCTCAATATTATTTGGCCGCAGCGTTACGAATCCACTAGACGCTAGGTCTCTATTTCCAACGTCACTGGTTTCCGATCGCGGCACGGGAATCGACAATACGATCGTGGATCGTGCTTCGGTGCAATACGAAAAAGCGAACGCGTATTGTTACTGCTTGCCCCTCCACAATTAGCAAAAGTAGTGGGCGAATCCTATAGATATGATGTGCGGAGTTTAAGAGCGCACGAGAGTTATCGATTAGTTTGTGAATTGTTTTCGTACACAGCTGTTTTATCGCTCACGTTTTATAAATATAAACTCGGGTTTTAAGTTAGAATGTAGTTTGAAATAATGAATTCTATTCAAAACTTATTAAAAACTCCATTCTCTAGCTTGAGTTTGGAGGAAAAAGTGCAAATTAAAATTCTAGGTAGGCCCACTCCACAAATTAATTTAAAATTAGCCGTGAAAGGAAAAAATAAACAATTTGTAAGAACATTTAATAATGACTTATTTAAAAAACATTTGTGGTTAAGTGGATGCGATGTATTGAACGCAGTGTTTTGTTTTCCGTGTGTTTTGTTTGGCGGAGAAACACCTTGGACCAAAACTGGAGTAACGGATTTAAATCACATGAACGAGAAAATAAAAAAACATGAAAATTCTGCTGGACACATGAATAATGTTTTGAATTTAGCCATGCTAGGCACTGCAAATATTGCGACAATGCTCGATTCTGCTCATCGACGAGCAGTGGCAGCACACAATGAAGCGGTTTCAAAAAACAGGTATGTTTTAAACATTATTATTAACTGTATTCGTTTTTGTGGAAAATTTGAACTGGCCCTAAGAGGACACGATGAATCGGAAACATCATCCAATACAGGCATTTTTCGTGGGTTGATTGATTTCAGTGCCGAATTAGACGAGGCTATGAAGTATCATTTACAAAACGCGGCGGCTTTTAAAGGAACTTCTAATACTATACAAAACGAGCTACTTCAGTGCATGCTTGAAGTTTGTCACGATGAAATAACCATTGAAATTAAAAAA